>CM068347.1:1383042-1545542 GCA_034769755.1 Odontamblyopus lacepedii
CAGCTGGCGCCAAAACAGGTGGAGCAGATCCTGGTGGACGAGACCATGGCGGGGAAGGTGGTGTCGGGCACCGCGCCGTTCCTGGCACTGTTCGGGCACCCGTGCGCCTTCCAGGTACGACACAGGTGTACGACACAGGTGAAGAGCACAGGTGAGGAGCACAGGTGAGGAGCACAGGTGAGGAGCACAGGTGAAGAGCACAGGTGAGGAGCACAGGTGAGGAGCACAGGTGAGGAGCACAGGTGTACGACACAGGTGAGGAGCACAGGTGAAGAGCACAGGTGAAGAGCACAGGTGAAGAGCACAGGTGAGGAGCACAGGTGTACGACACAGGTGAGGAGCACAGGTGAAGAGCACAGGTGAAGAGCACAGGTGAAGAGCACAGGTGAAGAGCACAGGTGAGGAGCACAGGTGAGGAGCACAGGTGTACGACACAGGTGAGGAGCACAGGTGAGGAGCACAGGTGAGGAGCACAGGTGAGGAGCACAGGTGAGGAGCACAGGTGTACGACACAGGTGAGGAGCACAGGTGAGGAGCACAGGTGAGGAGCACAGGTGAAGAGCACAGGTGAAGAGCACAGGTGAGGAGCACAGGTGAAGAGCACAGGTGAAGAGCACAGGTGAGGAGCACAGGTGAGGAGCACAGGTGAGGAGCACAGGTGAAGAGCACAGGTGAAGAGCACAGGTGAGGAGCACAGGTGAGGAGCACAGGTGAGGAGCACAGGTGTACGACACAGGTGAGGAGCACAGGTGAGGAGCACAGGTGAAGAGCACAGGTGAAGAGCACAGGTGAGGAGCACAGGTGTACGACACAGGTGAGGAGCACAGGTGAAGAGCACAGGTGAAGAGCACAGGTGAGGAGCACAGGTGAGGAGCACAGGTGTACGACACAGGTGAGGAGCACAGGTGAGGAGCACAGGTGAGGAGCACAGGTGAGGAGCACAGGTGTACGACACAGGTGAGGAGCACAGGTGAGGAGCACAGGTGAGGAGCACAGGTGAAGAGCACAGGTGAAGAGCACAGGTGAGGAGCACAGGTGAGGAGCACAGGTGTACGACACAGGTGAGGAGCACAGGTGAGGAGCACAGGTGAGGAGCACAGGTGAGGAGCACAGGTGTACGACACAGGTGAGGAGCACAGGTGAGGAGCACAGGTGAGGAGCACAGGTGAGGAGCACAGGTGAAGAGCACAGGTGAGGAGCACAGGTGAGGAGCACAGGTGAGGAGCACAGGTGAAGAGCACAGGTGAGGAGCACAGGTGAGGAGCACAGGTGTACGACACAGGTGAGGAGCACAGGTGAGGAGCACAGGTGAGGAGCACAGGTGTACGACACAGGTGAGGAGCACAGGTGAGGAGCACAGGTGAGGAGCACAGGTGTACGACACAGGTGAGGAGCACAGGTGAGGAGCACAGGTGAGGAGCACAGGTGTACGACACAGGTGAGGAGCACAGGTGAAGAGCACAGGTGAAGAGCACAGGTGAGGAGCACAGGTGAGGAGCACAGGTGAAGAGCACAGGTGAGGAGCACAGGTGTACGACACAGGTGAGGAGCACAGGTGAGGAGCACAGGTGAGGAGCACAGGTGAAGAGCACAGGTGAGGAGCACAGGTGAAGAGCACAGGTGAAGAGCACAGGTGAGGAGCACAGGTGTACGACACAGGTGAGGAGCACAGGTGAGGAGCACAGGTGAAGAGCACAGGTGAGGAGCACAGGTGAGGAGCACAAGTGAGGAGCACAGGTGAGGAGCACAGGTGAGGAGCACAGGTGAAGAGCACAGGTGAGGAGCACAGGTGAAGAGCACAGGTGAAGAGCACAGGTGAGGAGCACAGGTGAGGAGCACAGGTGAGGAGCACAGGTGAGGCGCACAGGTGAGGAGCACAGGTGAGGAGCACAGGTGAAGAGCACAGGTGAGGAGCACAGGTGAAGAGCACAGGTGAAGAGCACAGGTGAGGAGCACAGGTGAAGAGCACAGGTGAGGAGCACAGGTGAGGAGCACAGGTGAAGAGCACAGGTGAGGAGCACAGGTGAAGAGCACAGGTGAGGAGCACAGGTGAAGAGCACAGGTGAGGAGCACAGGTGAAGAGCACAGGTGAAGAGCACAGGTGAGGAGCACAGGTGAAGAGCACAGGTGAGGCGCACAGGTGAGGAGCACAGGTGAGGAGCACAGGTGAAGAGCACAGGTGAGGAGCACAGGTGAAGAGCACAGGTGAGGAGCACAGGTGAAGAGCACAGGTGAGGAGCACAGGTGTACGACACAGGTGAGGAGCACAGGTGACCTCCTCAGGTGACCTCCTCAGGTGACCTCCTCAGGTGACCTCCTCCTCCTCCTCCGCAGGCGAACTGTACGTGTGGGCTCCTCTTCACGCCGCTGCTGCCGTCCCGAGGCGTCAGTGCCACGTTCGTGGTGCCGCCGGCGTTCAGCGCCGACGTGCAGCTGCTGCGTCCCTGGAACGGCGACGTGGAGGCCATGACGCTGGTGACGGTGCTGGACTCGGGGCCGGTGCTGCTGCAGCGCCCGGGCCTCCTCATGAACCTCATCCCCGTCGAGGACTTCGGTTCCTGTTTCTCCGTTCACGCCGTCTCCCCAGCGACGAACTGGGCCGTGGTGGTGGCGCCTTCGGCCTCCACCGCGGCGCTGCACCTGAACGCCGGCCTGCCGAGCCCCGCCCCCACCTGGAGCGAAGTGGGCAGGACTACGTACAGCTGGACCAAGATCCCCCTGAGCCCCGGGACCCACGTCCTGTGGCACGAGACGGACCTGATCGGAGTCTGGCTCATCGGAGAAAAGGTCCCGGGGACGATGTTCGGAAACCCCGCGGCACAGCTCAGCACCACCCCCGGTACTGAACCAGGACTGAACCAGGACTGAACCAGGACTGAACCAGGACTGAACCAGGACTATAACAGGACTGAACCAGGACTGAACCAGGACTGAACCAGGACTGAACCAGGACTAAACCAGGACTATAACAGGACTGAACCAGGACTGAACCAGGACTAAACCAGGACTAAACCAGGACTGAACCAGGACTGAACCAGGACTATAACAGGACTGAACCAGGACTGAACCAGGACTGAACTAGGACTGAACCAGGACTGAACCAGGACTATAACAGGACTGAACCAGGACTGAACCAGGACTAAACCAGGACTGAACCAGGACTGAACCAGGACTAAACCAGGACTATAACAGGACTGAACCAGGACTGAACCAGGACTGAACTAGGACTATAACAGGACTGAACCAGGACTGAACTAGGACTGAACCAGGACTGAACCAGGACTATAACAGGACTGAACCAGGACTGAACCAGGACTGAACCAGGACTGAACCAGGACTGAACCAGGACTATAACAGGACTGAACCAGGACTATAACAGGACTGAACCAGGACTATAACAGGACTAAACCAGGACTGAACCAGGACTGAACCAGGACTATAACAGGACTGAACCAGGACTATAACAGGACTAAACCAGGACTGAACCAGGTCTGGCCCGGTCTGTGCAGATTTCCGGGGCTGTGTGTTGGTTCCCGAGCGGGTGGAGGTTCTGCCGCAGTCCAGGTCCTGGCAGGAATCCATCGCCGCCTGTCGGAATCAGGGCCTGGAGCTCATCAGCCTCTCGGACGTCAAATTACAGGACAACATCTACAAGAAGCTCCAGAACCAGAACCAGAACCTCTCCGACGCCTGGATGGGCCTGAAGAAGAGCTGCTACTCCGGAGCCTGGTACGACACACACCCTTCCCGATACTGACACCGATACTGATACCGATACTGACACCGATACTGATACCGATACTGATACCAATACTGATACCCATACCGATACTGATACCGATACTGACACCGATACCCATACTGACACCCATACCGATACTGACACCCATACCGATACTGACACCGATACTGACACCGATACTGACACCGATACTGAAACCGATACTGATACCGATACTGACACCAATACTGATACCAATACTGATACCCATACCGATACTGACACCGATACCCATACTGACACCCATACCGATACTGACACCCATACCGATACTGACACCGATACCGATGCTGATACTGACTAATACCAATACTGATAGTGATACCGATAGTGATACCCATACTGACAGCGATACTGACATCCGTACTGACGCCGATACCGATACTGACACCCGTATCGACACCCGTATCAATACTGACACCCGTATCGGGTGTCTGTACTAACACCGATGCCGATACTGACACCGACACTGACACCGACACCGATACCAATGCCGACCTGGTTGCTAGTCCCCAGGCGGTGGGTTCAGTGTTTTTCACGTTTGAATCAGATGTTGTGGTGAACACTAAAGCGTGTGCGCAGGTACTGGATCAGCGAGGAGCCGCTGCTCCACGTGGACTGGGCGTTCGAGTCCCCGGGCGAAGACGATCTGAGCCTCTGCGGCCGCATCAGCCTGATCGACTCACAGCGCCCCCACTGGACAAACCAGGCCTGCTGCAGCGACGCCCGCCCCGTCTGCTACTGGCCCCCCACCCTGCTCACCCTCCAGGGCCCCCAGGCCCCGAGCGGGTCCGGCTGAACCAGGACTGAACCAGGACTGAACCTGGACTGAACCAGGACTGAACCTGGACTGAACCAGGACTGAACCAGGACTAAACCAGGACTAAACCAGGACTGAACCTGGACTGAACCTGGACTGAACCAGGACTGAACCAGGACTAAACCAGGACTAAACCAGGACTAAACCAGGACTGAACCTGGACTGAACCAGGACTGAACCAGGACTGAACCAGGACTAAACCAGGACTAAACCAGGACTAAACCAGGACTGAACCTGGACTGAACCAGGACTGAACCAGGACTGAACCAGGACTAAACCAGGACTAAACCAGGACTGAACCTGGACTGAACCAGGACTGAACCAGGACTGAACCAGGACTGAACCAGGACTAAACCAGGACTAAACCAGGACTGAACCAGGACTGAACCTGGACTGAACCAGGACTAAACCAAGACTGAACCAGGACTGAACCAGGACTGAACCAGGACTAAACCAGGACTAAACCAGGACTGAACCAGGACTGAACCAGGACTGAACCAGGACTGAACCAGGACTGAACCAGGACTGAACCAGGACTGAACCAGTCTTAAAGCTTCTATGATGCGAGTGTAGTCGGGTTTGGGTTTCCGCGTTAGAATCGTAATCGCTCTGTTCTTGTATCACGTGTGTTTATTAGACGCTCGACTTTGTGACAGTTTTTGTTTCATGTTAACAGACCCAGAACCCAGAACCCAGAACCCAGACCATGAACCGGGCCTGGGTTCTGGTCTGAGTTCAGGTTTGGAACGTTTTAAATGTGACTCTGTGTGAAACAATAAAACCCTTAAAGTCTGAGGAGCGTCTGTTATTTAAGACTAGACCAGGACTAAACCAGGACTAAACCTGGACTAAACCAGGACTAAACCAGGACTAAACCAGGACTAAACCAGGACTAAACCAGGACTAAACCAGGACTAAACCAGGACTAAACCAGGACTGAACCATACCAACTTTATTCATAAAGCACTTCACAAACGTTGCCGCTGTCCAAAGTGCTGAACACAAACAGAGAAAAGACCAGGACAACAATTCACAACACAAACACAACACAATTATGAAAAAACAGAGAAAACAGTAAAATCCTCGACCACAGGAAATGTACATCTCACTGCTTAAAAGTCAGTGAAAAAAGTGCGTTTTTAGGAGTGACCTGAGAGTGTGAGAGGGACATAAGTGTGACCTGACAGTGTGAGAGGGACATAAGTGTGACCTGAGAGTGTGAGAGGGGCATAAGTGTGACCTGAGAGTGTGAGAGGGACATAAGTGTGACCTGAGAGTGTGAGAGGGGCATAAGTGTGACCTGAGAGTGTGAGAGGGACATAAGTGTGACCTGAGAGTGTGAGAGGGACATAAGTGTGACCTGAGAGTGTGAGAGGGACATAAGTGTGACCTGAGAGTGTGAGAGGGACATAAGTGTGACCTGAGAGTGTGAGAGGGACATAAGTGTGACCTGAGAGTGTGAGAGGGACATAAGTGTGACCTGAGAGTGTGAGAGGGACATAAGTGTGACCTGAGAGTGTGAGAGGGACATAAGTGTGACCTGAGAGTGTGAGAGGGACATAAGTGTGACCTGAGAGTGTGAGAGGGACATAAGTGTGACCTGAGAGTGTGAGAGGGGCATAAGTGTGACCTGAGAGTGTGAGAGGGGCATAAGTGTGACCTGAGAGTGTGTGAGGGACATAAGTGTGACCTGAGAGTGTGAGAGGGACATAAGTGTGACCTGAGAGTGTGAGAGGGACATAAGTGTGACCTGAGAGTGTGAGAGGGGCATAAGTGTGACCTGAGAGTGTGAGAGGGACATAAGTGTGACCTGAGAGTGTGAGAGGGACATAAGTGTGACCTGACAGTGTGAGAGGGACATAAGTGTGACCTGAGAGTGTGTGAGGGACATAAGTGTGACCTGAGAGTGTGAGAGGGACATAAGTGTGACCTGACAGTGTGAGAGGGACATAAGTGTGACCTGAGAGTGTGAGAGGGACATAAGTGTGACCTGAGAGTGTGAGAGGGGCATAAGTGTGACCTGAGAGTGTGAGAGGGACATAAGTGTGACCTGAGAGTGTGAGAGGGACATAAGTGTGACCTGAGAGTGTGAGAGGGACATAAGTGTGACCTGAGAGTGTGAGAGGGACATAAGTGTGACCTGAGAGTGTGAGAGGGGCATAAGTGTGACCTGAGAGTGTGAGAGGGACATAAGTGTGACCTGAGAGTGTGAGAGGGACATAAGTGTGACCTGAGAGTGTGAGAGGGACATAAGTGTGACCTGACAGTGTGAGAGGGACATAAGTGTGACCTGAGAGTGTGAGAGGGACATAAGTGTGACCTGAGAGTGTGAGAGGGACATAAGTGTGACCTGAGAGTGTGAGAGGGACATAAGTGTGACCTGAGAGTGTGAGAGGGACATAAGTGTGACCTGAGAGTGTGAGAGGGACATAAGTGTGACCTGACAGTGTGAGAGGGGCATAAGTGTGACCTGAGAGTGTGAGAGGGACATAAGTGTGACCTGAGAGTGTGAGAGGGACATAAGTGTGACCTGAGAGTGTGAGAGGGACATAAGTGTGACCTGAGAGTGTGAGAGGGACATAAGTGTGACCTGACAGTGTGAGAGGGGCATAAGTGTGACCTGAGAGTGTGAGAGGGACATAAGTGTGACCTGAGAGTGTGAGAGGGACATAAGTGTGACCTGAGAGTGTGAGAGGGACATAAGTGGGACCTGACAGCGTGAGAGGGACATAAGTGTGACCTGACAGTGTGAGAGGGACATAAGTGTGACCTGACAGTGTGAGAGGGACATAAGTGTGACCTGAGAGTGTGAGAGGGACATAAGTGTGACCTGAGAGTGTGAGAGGGACATAAGTGTGACCTGAGAGTGTGAGAGGGACATAAGTGTGACCTGACAGTGTGAGAGGGACATAAGTGTGACCTGACAGTGTGAGAGGGGCATAAGCTGCAGTCGGTAAAGTGCTTTTTGACACCAACATAAAGTGCGTTACAATAAGTCTGGAGTCACAAATGCAGGAATGACAGTTTGGAAATGTTCTGGAAACATTAGACTTCACAGCCGCACGAACGTCATGAGCAGATTTTAGACCTGAGTCCATCTCCACACTTCAGTCTGAAACACTCGGCTTCACTAAATTATTGAGTGAACTCAGGTCTGCAGGAGAAAAGTGACACAACCAAAATCTGCAGCTTCACATTTTTCCTGTTGAAGCTGCAGAAAGTTCCGTGAAATCCACGATTTATTATGTTTAATAACATTAAAACAACATTGGAATAACACTGGAATAACATTAAAACAACACTGGAATAACACTGGAATAACACTGGAATAACACTGGAATAACACTGGAATAACACTGGAATAACATTAAAACAACACTGGAATAACACTGGAATAACACTGGAACAACACTGGAATAACACTGGAATAACACTGGAATAACACTGGAATAACACTGGAATAACACTGGAATAACATTAAAACAACACTGGAATAACACTGGAATAACACTGGAATAACACTGGAATAACACTGGAATAACACTGGAATAACATTAAAACAACACTGGAATAACACTGGAATAACATTAAAACAACACTGGAATAACACTGGAATAACACTGGAATAACACTGGAATAACATTAAAACAACACTGGAATAACACTGGAATAACACTGGAACAACACTGGAATAACACTGGAATAACATTAAAACAACACTGGAATAACACTGGAATAACACTGGAACAACACTGGAATAACACTGGAATAACACTGGAATAACATTAAAACAACACTGGAATAACACTGGAATAACACTGGAACAACACTGGAATAACACTGGAATAACATTAAAACAACACTGGAATAACACTGGAATAACACTGGAACAACACTGGAATAACACTGGAATAACATTAAAACAACACTGGAATAACACTGGAATAACACTGGAACAACACTGGAATAACACTGGAATAACATTAAAACAACACTGGAATAACACTGGAATAACACTGGAACAACACTGGAATAACACTGGAATAACATTAAAACAACACTGGAATAACACTGGAATAACACTGGAATAACATTAAAACAACACTGGAATAACACTGGAATAACACTGGAATAACATTAAAACAACACTGGAATAACATTAAAACAACACTGGAATAACACTGGAATAACACTGGAATAACACTGGAATAACACTGGAATAACACTGGAATAACATTAAAACAACACTGGAATAACACTGGAATAACACTGGAACAACACTGGAGTAACACTGGAATAACACTGGAACAACACTGGAATAACACTGGAATAACACTGGAATAACATTAAAACAACACTGGAATAACACTGGAATAACACTGGAATAACACTGGAATAACATTAAAACAACACTGGAATAACACTGGAATAACACTGGAACAACACTGGAATAACACTGGAATAACATTAAAACAACACTGGAATAACACTGGAATAACACTGGAATAACACTGGAATAACACTGGAATAACATTAAAACAACACTGGAATAACACTGGAATAACACTGGAATAACATTAAAACAACACTGGAATAACACTGGAATAACATTAAAACAACACTGGAATAACACTGGAATAACACTGGAATAACACTGGAATAACACTGGAATAACACTGGAATAACATTAAAACAACACTGGAATAACACTGGAATAACACTGGAACAACACTGGAATAACACTGGAATAACACTGGAACAACACTGGAATAACACTGGAATAACACTGGAATAACATTAAAACAACACTGGAATAACACTGGAATAACACTGGAATAACACTGGAATAACATTAAAACAACACTGGAATAACACTGGAATAACACTGGAACAACACTGGAATAACACTGGAATAACATTAAAACAACACTGGAATAACACTGGAATAACACTGGAACAACACTGGAATAACACTGGAATAACACTGGAATAACATTAAAACAACACTGGAATAACACTGGAATAACACTGGAATAACATTAAAACAACACTGGAATAACACTGGAATAACATTAAAACAACACTGGAATAACACTGGAATAACACTGGAACAACACTGGAATAACACTGGAATAACACTGGAATAACATTAAAACAACACTGGAATAACACTGGAATTACAGTGGGATGAAGGGAAAAAGTAAAGGTCGAGTACTGATCCCTGAGGAACCCCGTATGACAGAGGGAGGAAAACTCCCTCTCTCCTTCTCACCTCCTCTCCTTTCTTTATCTCCCTCCCTCCTTTCCTTTCCTCTCCTTCTCACCTCCTCTCCTTTCTTTATCTCCCTCCCTCCTTTCCTTTCCTCTCCTCCTTGCCTCCTCTCCTTTCTTTATCTCCCTCCCTCCTTTCCTTTCCTCTCCTCCTTGCCTCCTCTCCTTTCTTTATCTCCCTCCCTCCTTTCCTTTCCTCTCCTCCTCACCTCCTCTCCTTTCTTTATCTCCCTCCCTTTTTTCCTTTCCTCTCCTCCTCTCCTTTCTTTATCTCCCTCCCTCCTTTCCTTTCCTCTCCTCCTTGCCTCCTCTCCTTTCTTTATCTCCCTCCCTCCTTTCCTTTCCTCTCCTCCTTGCCTCCTCTCCTTTCTTTATCTCCCTCCCTCCTTTCCTTTCCTCTCCTCCTTGCCTCCTCTCCTTTCTTTATCTCCCTCCCTCCCTCCTTTCCTCTCCTCCTCTTCTTGGAAAACTTGTGACGTCTTTTTTCTGTTTCTTTTACAAACCAAATGTGGATTATTCAAAGAGACTTGGGCGCCTGACTTCACCTGTGGCAGGAGCAGGAGTGACAGGTGCTGTGGCAGGGGCAGGAGTGACAGGTGCTTCTCTTCATTTCACTGGGTAAACTCAGTCTCTCCGTTTGAGTCGTGTGTGAACATGAATCTGTGAAAAGAACTAAAGAATAAATAATGTGAATAATGAGTTCAGTGAGTGAAGCTGAAAAGTGGATTTGGAAATTTAAACATTCATTTTTATGTCAGTTCTGAGTCTCAACGGAAAATAAAAAGTGCGAGAAAAATCTGAGTCGCCCCTAAAGAATCTGACAAACCTGGAGACGAGTCTGAAGGACTAAACCAGGTCTAAACCAGGTCTAAACCAGGACTAAACCAGGACTAAACCAGGATTAAACCAGGACTAGACAAGGGCTAAACCAGGACTAAACTAGGATTGAATCAGGACTAAACCAGGACTAGACCAGGACTGAACCAGGTCTAAACCAGGACTGAACCAGGACTAAACCAGGCTTGAATCAGGACGAAACCAGGTCTAAACCAGGACTAACCCAGGTCTAAACCAGGTCTAAACCAGGACTTAACCAGGACTAAACCAGAACTAAACCAGGACTAAACCGGGTCTAATTACAGACTGAAAAATATATTTCCAATAAAAATCCTCGTTTTTATCGTTCTGTTTTGTAAATATTATAATCAGCTGTTTTGCCACATTTTACGACAGTTGTGCGTGGTTCACGGCAGCTGCTGTGGTCACGCGTGGAAGTGGAAAATGAGCCAAACTGCGGCGGTCCGAGCTTCAGCCTGCGGGGCGTGACGGCGAATCACGACACGGAGGCTGGACGCGGAGGTACGGGCCGGTCCCGCGTCTGCTCACCGGGTTTCACCGGGACCGAACAAGCCCAAAGAGCAAGAACAAGCCCAAAGAGCGCGGAGCTTTAGCTGTTAGCTTAGCCGCCATGCTAACCCCGGACCCGGTTTAATGAAGAGCCAAAATACACCCGGTTTAGACCCGGTTTAGACCCGGTTTAGACCCGGTTTAGACCTGACTTAGACCCGGTTTAGACCCGGTTTAAACCCGGGTTAGACCTGGTTTAGACCCGGTTTAGTCCTGATTTAGACCCGGTTTAGACCTGTCTTAGACCCGGTTTAGATCTGACTTGGACCCGGTTTAGACTCGGTTTAGTCCTGATTTAGTCCTGATTTAGACCTGATTTAGACCTGGTTTAGACCCGGTTTACACCCGGTTTAGTCCTGATTTAGACCTGGTTTAGACCCGGTTTAGACCTGGTCCCGTACTCGTCTGGTTCTGGTTCTAGTTCAATCCTGGTTCAGTCCTGATTCACTCCTGGTTCAGACCTGGTCCTGGACCTGGTTCAGTCCTGGTCCAGTCCTGGTCCTGGTCCTGGTCCTGGTTCTGGTTCTGGTTCTGGTTCTGGTTCTGGTCCTGGTTCAGTCCTGGTCCTGGTTCAGGTCTGGTTTTGGTTCTGGTTCTTGCAGATGGAGAACTACACTCTGGTCGGTTCTGAGCAGCGCTCGGATCCGTGTCCGTTCTCGTTTCTTCCCAAAGACGTTCCTCAGATCCGGGTCCGAGACGGGAGCAAGATCCGGAACCTGCTGCGCTTCGCCCTGAGCCGCATGGAGCCCAAGACCGGACCAGGACCAGGACCAGGACCCGGACCCGGACCAGGACCCGGACCAGGACCCGGACCAGGACCCGGGCCCAGTGGAGGAAGGTAAGTGTAAAAGTACCACAGAAGTACGACTGTAGGGAGTATTATGTTGAATATATATTTTAAAAAGGTTAAAAACTGTTATTCTTAATGTGATTTGTTTGGCGTTAGTTAAATGTGTGATAAATGATAATAGTCGGATTGAATTGTACAGTAAGTTAATGTTTAAAATGCTGTTCAATATCTGTATTTGTTATTTTAAAACAGAAAAAGAATAATTTTCTTTTAGTTGTAGCACCAGATATTTTCACCCATAGGTGGCGCCGGTGCTGTGCGTTCGAAAAAGGAACGTTATCTTTGAAAACTCGTTCAGAAGAAAACCTGTCACAGTTTAATGTGTTAGACGTGTTTACGTGTTGATGATTTGCCACTGGCAGCACTTTGTCTGCAGTTAAACCTTTGAAACGGTTTCGCTCGGACAATTTTCATTTCATTTTTGGACTCGTACCTGAATCCACCACAGGATCTGTGACATGAGGTCCTACAGTTCAATGTGGCTCAGCTCCGGTGCTTTTGTGTCTCGTTTGTTCCACCCAGAGAACCCGGATCAGAGCCACGACCGGACCGGACCAGTCCAGACCCTCCAGAGTCCGGGTCCGGTCCTGGGTCCGGTCCTGGGTCCGGTCCTGGGTCCGGTCCTGGGTCCGGTCCTGGGTCCGGTCCTGGGTCCGGGTCCGGTCCTGGGTCCGGGAGCCGCTGTGTGGTGTTCACTGCTGTGGGGAAAGGAGCGTCTAAAGCCATAACCTGCACCGAGATCCTGAAGAGGAGAGTCCCCGGACTGCACCAGGTACGGACTACACCCGGACTACACCCGGACTGCACCCGGACTACACCCGGACTGCACCAGGTACGGACTGCACCCGGACTGCACCCGGACTGCACCAGGTACGGACTGCACCCGGACTGCACCCGGACTGCACCCGGACTGCACCCGGACTGCACCCGGACTGCACCCGGACTGCACCCGGACTGCACCCGGACTGCACCCGGACTGCACCAGGTACGGACTACACCCGGTACGGACTACACCCGGACTACACCCGGACTGCACCAGGTACGGACTACACCCGGACTACACCCGGACTACACCTGGACTACACCCGGACTGCACCCGGACTGCACCCGGACTACACCCGGACTGCACCCGGACTGCACCCGGACTGCACCCGGACTACACCCGGACTGCACCCGGACTGCACCAGGTACGGACTACACCCGGTACGGACTGCACCCGGACTGCACCAGGTACGGACTGCACCAGGTACGGACTACACCCGGACTACACCCGGACTACACCCGGACTGGACCAGGTACGGACTACACCCGGACTGGACCAGGTACGGACTACACCCGGACTGCACCAGGTACGGACTACACCCGGACTGGACCCGGACTGGACCCGGACTGCACCCGGACTACACCCGGACTACACCCGGACTGCACCAGGTACGGACTACACCAGGTACGGACTACACCCGGACTGCACCCGGACTGCACCCGGACTGCACCCGGACTGCACCCGGACTGCACCCGGACTGCACCAGGTACGGACTACACCCGGACTGCACCCGGACTGCACCCGGACTGCACCCGGACTGCACCCGGACTGCACCCGGACTGCACCCGGACTACACATCCTGATCTTGGTCTAGTCCTCGTGCCGGTCCTAGTCCAGTCCCAGTCCCAGTCCCGGTCTTGGTCTGTGTTGCAGGTCCTAGTCCCGGTCTTGGTCCCGGTCCCGGTTTTAGTCCCGGTTTCGGTCTGTGTTGCAGGTCCTAGTCCTGGTCTTGGTCCCGGTCTCAGTCCCGGTCTCGGTCCCAGTCTCAGTCCCAGTCCCGGTCTTGGTCTGTGTTGCAGGTCCTAGTCCCGGTCTTGGTCCCGGTCCCGGTTTTAGTCCCGGTTTCGGTCTGTGTTGCAGGTCCTAGTCCCGGTCTCAGTCCCGGTCTCGGTCCCAGTCTCAGTCCCAGTCCCGGTCTTGGTCTGTGTTGCAGGTCCTAGTCCCGGTCTTGGTCCCGGTCCCGGTTTTAGTCCCGGTTTCGGTCTGTGTTGCAGGTCCTAGTCCCGGTCTTGGTCCCGGTCCCGGTTTTAGTCCCGGTTTCGGTCTGTGTTGCAGGTCCTAGTCCCGGTCTTGGTCCCGGTCTCAGTCCCGGTCTCGGTCTCTTGCAGGTCACTCACTTGTGCTTCTCGTCGGTCTTGGACTCGTGGGACCCGGTGGACCCGGGTCTGGGTCTGGACTCGCTCGCGGTGACCAGGAAGACCCCGTGCATCTGGATCCTGCTGTCGGCGGCGCCGCTGGACCGGTGCATGCTGGGATACCAGACCCCCGGGCGCCACGACGACCTGTGGGCCAATCAGGAGCCGGGGGGCGGAGCCACGGACCACAAACCAGGAAGCAGGAAGAGGAGAGGGGGCGGAGCCAGACGAGACCGAGACCAGAGACCCCAGAGACCCGGACCAGGACCAGGACCAGGACCAGCTTTAGGCCAGATATGATCATAGTCCTGCTTTGGACCTGGGTTAGTCCTGGTTCAGTCCTGGTTCAGTCCTGGTTCAGTCCTGGTTCAGTCCTGGTTCTGTCCTGGTTCTGTCCTGGTTTTGCCGCTTCTGTTTCTTCTGTTTTGGACTCGAGTTCTGCGGTTCTGGCGCCTCCTGGTGGCGGTTGCTGAACTGCAGCCGTGAGGGACGTTCTGAAGTTTAAGGATTTGTGAAAAACGGCAAAATAAAGTTTTATTTTCTGAATCTGACTTTGTTTTATCAACACATTTTCTGTGTCGGGCTCAGAAAGTTCCATGTGGAGCTTTAAAAGTGCTGCGGGTTTCATGTTTTTTAAATTTATTTCATATTTGACGGGGACGGTTTGTAATTTAACATTTGTAATTTAAGTGTAAATATGACAGATTATTTCTCACTTTCAATCTTTTAACTCTGAAAAAACATGTTGAATTATGAATTATTTTTATTCTGAATTCACAGTTTACATTTTCAATATTTTTCTAATTCAGAATAAAATGTTCTGCATTTTCAGTCCTCAAATTTAACAATCCAAATTCAGTGTAAAATCTGAATATTTTAATATAATTTTTTGAACTATTTTCTTGAAAATATTTGTGCTGAATTCTTAGGGTCATTTTTTTTTAATACACTGAATTTATGTTGAAAATGTGAACGTCACTAACGGATATTCAGAATCTAAATAATTCAAACATGTTTTTTCAGAGTTAAAAGAGTTCAAATCGAAGTAATTCTCCCACATTTCTGCGTAAACATGTAAATATATGAACTTTACAGCCGACTTCTTTGTGTGTTTTTATATTAAATTTGAAACAGTTTGAAAATGTAAAACTTCATTAAAGAGTAAAAAAAATCCAGAGTGAGAAATTCAGCGGGATTTAAAATTCAAAACAATGTCACGTGTGACAGGTGCAGTGTGACAGGTGCAGTGTGTGAGGTACCGTGTGGCAGGTGTAATGTGACAGGTGCAGTGTGACAGGTGTAATGTGACAGATGCAGTGTGACAGGTGCAGTGTGACAGGTGCACTGAGGTGTGACAGGTGCAGTGTGTGAGGTACCGTGTGGCAGGTGTAATGTGACAGGTGCAGTGTGACAGGTGCAGTGTGTGAGGTACCGTGTGGCAGGTGTAATGTGACAGGTGCAGTGTGACAGGTGCAGTGTGACAGATGCAGTGTGACAGGTGCAGTGTCTGAGCGGGCGACAGGAGCAGCTGGTCTCTGATCCTTATAGGATTAACTCCTCGGCCGTTCTCTCGTTTCTTTCCTTTTCTCTTTTGCCGTTTGCTCCTCGCTCCCTCTGCTCCTGTCACTGCTCCTGTCTCTGCCTCTGCTCCTGCCTCTGCTCCTGTCTCTGTCTCTGCTCCTGTCTCTGCTCCTGTCTGTCTCTGCTCCTGTCTCTGCTCCTGTCACTGCTCCTGTCTCTGTCTCTGCTCCTGTCTCTGCTCCTGTCACTGCTCCTGTCTCTGTCTCTGCTCCTGTCTCTGCTCCTGTCACTGCTCCTGTCTCTGTCTCTGCTCCTGTCTCTGCTCCTGTCACTGCTCCTGTCTCTGTCTCTGCTCCTGTCTCTGCTCCTGTCCTCCTCTGTCCTCCTCTGTCGTTCTCACGTTCTCTCTCTCTCCTCTCACTCTGTCGTTTCTTTCTCTCAGTCTCGTCTCTTCGGTCACTCTTCCCTCTTTCTTTTCCCATCAGACCGTCTCTCTCTCTCTCTCTCCTCCTCCTCCTCTCTCTCTCTATCTCTCTCTCTCTCCTCCTCCGTCTCTCTCTCTCTCCTCCTCTCTCTCTCTCTCTCCTCCTCTCTCTCTCTCTCTCTCTCTCTCCTCCTCCGTCTCTCTCTCTCTCCTCCTCTCTCTCTCTCTCCTCTCTCTCTCTCTCTCTCTCTCCTCCTCTCTCTCTCTCCTCCTCTCTCTCTCTCTCCTCCTCCTCTCTCTCTCTCTTTCTCAGATGCTTCCTCAGGTTCTGGTTCTAGTCCTGGTCTTGGACTGGGTCTCGGTCCTGGTCTGGGCCCAAGTCAAAGTCCCGATCCCGGTTCTCTGGATGGTCCCAGATCCAGACTCAGGTCCGGTCTCTGGTCCGGTCCCTGGTCCGGTCCCTGGTCCGGTCCCTGGTCCGGTCCCTGGTCCGGTCCCTGGTCCGGTCTCAGGTCCGGTCTCAGGTCCGGTCCCTGGTCCGGTCCCTGGTCCGGTCTCTGGTCCGGTCCCTGGTCCGGTCTCAGGTCTGGACTTGGCTCTGGTCTTGGCTCTGGAGGATCTGAAGGAAAATCCTGGAATCCTGAAGAACCACGAACTGCAGCTGCACCGACTGGAGGCACGAGTGAGTCAGATGCCCTCCCCCTGCCCCAGATGCCCTCCCCGCGCCTCAGACTGCCCCAGATGCCTTCCCCCTGCCCCAGATGCCCTCCCCCTGCCCCAGATGCCTTCCCCCTGCCCCAGATGCCCTCCCCCTGCCCCAGATGCCCCCCCCCTGCCCCAGATGCCCTCCCCCTGCCCCAGATGCCCTCCCCCTGCCCCAGATGCCTTCCCCCTGCCCCAGATGCCCTCCCCCTGCCCCAGATGCCCTCCCCGCGCCTCAGACTGCCCCAGATGCCCTCCCGTAGCCCTGCGTCTCCCTGCTGTTCCCAGGGCGGCCAGGCGGAGGCGCTGAAGTCGCTGTTCGAGCTGAAGGGGGCGGGGCTTGAGCCGCGGCTCCTGCTGGGGGCGTGGCCTCCTGTGACATCACTGATCTCACCTGCCCTACCTGCCCTACACCTGGTCCAGGTGAGAACTGAACCAGGACTGAACCAGGACTGAACCAGGTCTAAACCAGGTCTAAACCAGGTCTAAACCAGGTCTACTTGTTGCAGGTGTCGTTTTTGGCCCCGCCCCCGCCCCTCCCTCATTGGTCGGGCTGGGGTCACATGGTCAGCACGGTGCCGTCTGATTGGTGGTTGAACCGGGCCCTGGTGACGCTGCTGAAGACCCAGAACTGGACCCGAGTCGGTCTGGTCTCCGAAAAGACCCCGCGGATCTCCCAGGTCTGTGTGTGTGGGACTGGACCGGGACCGGGCCGGGACCGGACCGGGACCGGACCGGGACCGGGACTGGACCGGGACCGGGACCGGACCGGGACCTGGTCGGGCCCGGACCGGGACCGGACCGGGACCGGGGCCGGGACCGGACCGGGACCGGACCGGACCGGGACCGGACCGGGACTGGACCGGACTCTCTTCGCTCTTTTCTCCAAAACTAAAGTAACTCTGGATTCGATCATTTGGTCTTTTAACAGAAGTGACTCTAAAAGACGGTTTGAGGTGAACCTGAGAGTTCTTCGGACTCCGGGTCTGATCAGAACCAGGATTACCGGATTTTGCAGATTGGAATTACACTTGGACCTGATTTTCCCAAAACTCAAATCCTGAGGCAGTTTTCAAAGGCGGAAACTGGAGCGAGGGGCGGAGCTTCAGGGACTCGAGCTGTGACTCTGGACGATGGAATCAGTGTGTGAAATGTCCAAAGAAAACTTCAAACATCAAGAAAAAAATATAAATCAAAATACCAAACAAAAAAAGTGTCCGTCCGTCTTCTCCCGCTTAATCCAGTGGGTCGTGGGGGCAGTTTGCTGCCCAATCCTCACAGCCCCTGACCCCCTCTGACCCCCCTGACCCCCTCTAACCCCCTGACCCCCCCTGACCCCCTATGACCCCCTGACCCCCCTATGACCCCCTGACCCCCTATGACCCCCTGACCCCCCTATGACCCCCTGACCCCCTATGACCCTCTGACCCCCCTGACCCCCTCTGACCCCCCTGACCCCCTATGACCCCCTATGACCCTCTGACCCCCCTATGACCCCCTCTGACCCCATATGACCCCCTGACCCCCTCTGACCCCCTCTGACCCCCTATGACCCCCTGAACCCCTCTGACCCCCTGAACCCCTATGACCCCCTGACCCCACAGCCTTCTTGCTGTGAGGCCTGAGTGTTTCCACTCAGTCGCCTACAAAAAAAGTAAAATCAAATAAATAAATTTGCAGTCAAATTATTTGTATAATTGTGAAAATCAAAGTCTTTGCCTCTTTTTTTTGCGCCTCTTTCTCAGTTTTGTGTGATGCCAGTTTGTTTTATTGTAATTCCAGTTTTCTCGCTCACACAGATTAGACGGTGGGTGGATTCCTGTGGGTGAATTTATCTTTGTTTATGAACATTTTGACACAGAATAGTTTCCGTCCGGGGCCCGAGTCTGAGGGAGGCTCAGAGTCAGAGTGACTTTTATTCATCCCCGAGGGGAAAGTTTCTTCGTGTTGTTTATCTTCATAAATCGCAGTTTTTGGATAAAATCTGGAGGAATCTTAGAGTTCTGCACAGAAATGACGGCGAGACCAGTGGACAGAGGCCGACCTGACGTGTGACAAGTGACAAGTGTCGCCTCAAACCCAAACCTGCACAAAAACTGTCCTCCGTTTGTGCTGCAAAAAGTTTAGTTTGTGCTGCTTTAGTTTTGGAGAAATGAACGATTCTTTTCCAGGTCGACCTGAGGCTGAGAAACGACCTGAGGCTGAGGAAAAGTCTGTCTCAGTCTTTAGTCTTTTGCTTCTGATTCATATTTTATAATAACTCAGACTTTTCCTCAGCCTCAGGTTGTTTCTCTTCTCTAGTTTTGTGGAGTTTGTCTCCGTCAGCTGAGCAGAAATGACGTCCTGTAATTACCACAGAAATAATAATGAAGAATTTTAGAAATAAACTCACACAAATGAAACTGTCACAGCACAAAACAGCACAAACCAAATCCACCTCCTCGTCCCGCTGCAGTTTCCTGTCAGAATGTTTCTGTTCTTCTGTTCTTCCTGTTTCCTGTTCCAGTTCGTGGTAAACACAGTTTTGTCACTTCTTCAGTTGAGGGAAACGTGTGTCTGGAGCTCAGGCCTGAGCCTCTTTTCCTCCTGTCTCAGTCTCTCTCAGACCTTCAGCTGCAGCTGCTCCAGGCCCAGGTCCAGGTCCTGTCCTCTGTCAGGTTCTCACGCCGCCGCGCCTGCCCCGCCCTCACACAGCTCAAGGTGAGGAGCCCGAGGTCCCCCTGAGGTCCCTGAGGTCCCCCTGAGGTCCCTGAGGTCCCCCTGAGGTCCACCCTGAGGTCCACCCTGAGGTCCCCCTGAGGTCCCTGAGGTCCCCCTGAGGTCCACCCCGAGGTCCAGCCCGAGGTCCCTGAGGTCCACCCTGAGGTCCACCCTGAGGTCCCTGAGATCCCCCCGAGGTCCCTGAGGTCCATCCCGAGGTCCAGCCCGAGGTCCCCCCCGAGGTCCAGCCTGAGGTCCCTGAGGTCCACCCTGAGGTCCCTGAGTTCCACCCCGAGGTCCCTGAGATCCCCCCGAGGTCCCTGAGGTCCATCCCGAGGTCCAGCCCGAGGTCCCCCCCGAGGTCCCTGAGGTCCCTGAGGTCCCTAAAATGGCTCCTGTGTTTCTTGTCTCCAGGATCGAGACGTGAGGATTTTCATCGCTCAGATTGAAGAAGATTCTGAATCTGAGATTTTCTGCTGCGTAAGACCAGGAC
The DNA here is from genome assembly GCA_034769755.1 of Odontamblyopus lacepedii. Lineage (NCBI taxonomy): Eukaryota > Metazoa > Chordata > Actinopteri > Gobiiformes > Gobiidae > Odontamblyopus > Odontamblyopus lacepedii. Next base: position 1,403,190 of record CM068347.1, read on the forward strand.
TAAACCAGGACTAAACCAGGACTAAACCGGGACTAAACCGGGACTAAACCGGGACTAAACCGGGACTAAACCGGGACTAAACCGGGACTAAACCGGGACTAAACCAGGACTGAACCAGGACTGAACCGGGACTAAACCAGGACTGAACCAGGACTAAACCAGGACTAAACCAGGACTAAACCGGGACTAAACCAGGACTAAACCAGGACTGAACCGGGACTAAACCAGGACTAAACCAGGACTGAACCGGGACTAAACCGGGACTAAACCAGGACTAAACCAGGACTGAACCGGGACTAAACCAGGACTAAACCAGGACTGAACCGGGACTAAACCGGGACTAAACCAGGACTAAACCAGGACTAAACCAGGACTGAACCGGGACTAAACCGGGACTAAACCGGGACTGAACCGGGACTAAACCGGGACTAAACCGGGACTGAACCGGGACTAAACCAGGACTAAACCGGGACTAAACCAGGACTAAACCAGGACTAAACCGGGACTGAACCGGGACTAAACCAGGACTAAACCGGGACTAAACCAGGACTAAACCAGGACTGAACCAGGACTAAACCAGGACTAAACCGGGACTAAACCAGGACTAAACCGGGACTGAACCGGGACTAAACCAGGACTAAACCAGGACTAAACCAGGACTAAACCGGGACTAAACCAGGACTAAACCAGGACTGAACCGGGACTAAACCAGGACTAAACCAGGACTAAACCGGGACTGAACCGGGACTAAACCAGGACTAAACCAGGACTGAACCAGGACTAAACCAGGACTAAACCGGGACTAAACCGGGACTGAACCGGGACTAAACCAGGACTAAACCGGGACTAAACCAGGACTAAACCGGGACTGAACCGGGACTAAACCAGGACTAAACCAGGACTAAACCAGGACTAAACCGGGACTAAACCAGGACTAAACCAGGACTGAACCGGGACTAAACCAGGACTAAACCAGGACTGAACCGGGACTAAACCGGGACTAAACCAGGACTAAACCAGGACTGAACCGGGACTAAACCAGGACTAAACCAGGACTGAACCGGGACTAAACCGGGACTAAACCAGGACTAAACCAGGACTGAACCGGGACTAAACCGGGACTAAACCGGGACTAAACCGGGACTAAACCGGGACTAAACCAGGACTGAACCGGGACTAAACCAGGACTAAACCGGGACTGAACCGGGACTAAACCAGGACTAAACCGGGACTAAACCGGGACTAAACCAGGACTAAACCGGGACTAAACCGGGACTAAACCGGGACTAAACCAGGACTAAACCGGGACTGAACCGGGACTAAACCAGGACTAAACCAGGACTGAACCAGGACTGAACCGGGACTAAACCGGGACTAAACCGGGACTAAACCGGGACTAAACCGGGACTAAACCGGGACTAAACCGGGACTGAACTGGGTCTAAACCAGGTCTAACTCTCTCTCTCTCCTCAGGCTCACTCTCTGTCCCTGTTCGGGCCCCATGTGCAGTGGTTGGTGCTGAGGTCCCTGGACTGGTCCGGGTCTGGGTCCGGGTCTGGGTCCGGGTCTGGGTCCGGGTCTGGGTCCGGGTCCGGGTCTGGGTCCGGGTCTGGGTCCGGGTCCGGGTCCGGGTCCGGGTCTGGGTCCGGGTCCGGGTCTGGGTCCAGGTCCAGGTCCGGGTCTGGGTCCGGGTCTCTCTGCTCGTCTCAGGATCTCCTCGCGGCCGCAGAAGGATCCATCCAAGTCCAAGTCCAAAGTCTGAGGTTCAACCAGGGCCCAGGAGTCTCCGGGAGGGTGAGACCCGGACTGGACCCGGACTGGACCCGGACTGGACCAGGACTGGACCAGGACTGGACCAGGACTGGACCCGGACTGGACCCGGACTGGACCCGGACTGGACCAGGACTAGACCCGGACTGGACCCGGACTGGACCAGGACTGGACCAGGACTGGACCCGGACTGGACCCGGACTGGACCCGGACTGGACCCGGACTGGACCAGGACTGGACCAGGACTGGACCAGGACTGGACCCGGACTGGACCAGGACTGGACCCGGACTGGACCAGGACTGGACCAGGACTGGACCAGGACTGGACCCGGACTGGACCCGGACTGGACTGGACCAGGACTAGACCCGGACTGGACCCGGACTGGACCAGGACTGGACCCGGACTGGACCCGGACTGGACCAGGACTGGACCAGGACTGGACCAGGACTGGACCCGGACTGGACCCGGACTGGACCCGGACTGGACTGGACCAGGACTAGACTGGACCCGGACTGGACCCGGACTGGACCCGGACTGGACCCGGACTGGACCCGGACTGGACCAGGACTGGACCCGGACTGGACCAGGACTGGACCCGGACTGGACCCGGACTGGACCCGGACTGGACCCGGACTGGACCAGGACTGGACCAGGACTGGACCAGGACTGGACCCGGACTGGACTCGGACTGGACCAGGACTGGACCAGGACTGGACCAGAACTGGACCCGGACTGGACTGGACCAGGACTAGACCCGGACTGGACCCGGACTGGACCCGGACTGGACCCGGACTGGACCAGGACTGGACCAGGACTGGACCAGGACTGGACCCGGACTGGACTCGGACTGGACCAGGACTGGACCAGGACTGGACCCGGACTGGACTGGACCAGGACTAGACCCGGACTGGACCCGGACTGGACCAGGACTGGACCCGGACAGGACCCGGACTGGAGCCGGACTGGACCAGAGACTGGGACCCAGACTGAACCCGACTGAACCCGGACTGGACCAGGACTGGACCAGGACTGGACCCGGACTGGACCCGGACTGGACCCGGACTGGACGCGGACTGGACCCGGACTGGACCCGGACTGGACCAGGACTAGACCCGGACTGGACCCGGACTGGACCCGGACTGGACCCGGACTGGACCAGGACTAGACCCGGACTGGACCCGGACTGGACCAGGACTAGACCCGGACTGGACCCGGACTGGACCCGGACTGGACCAGGACTGGACCCGGACTGGACCCGGACTGGACCAGGACTGGACCAGGACTGGACCCGGACTGGACCAGGACTGGACCCGGACTGGACCCGGACTGGACCCGGACTGGACGATACTGAAGTGTGGTATCGAATGGTTTGTGTTTTTTCAGAGCGCTGAGGAGTTCGAGCGTCGGTTCCTGAGTCGTTTTCCCTCCCCCGGCCTGAAGGTGGCGCCGCTGCTCGGGTTCGTGTACGACGCCGTGTGGCTCGCGGCTCTGGCCCTGAACCGAGTCCTGGACCAGACCCAGGACCAGGACCAGGACCAGACCCTGAACGCACTGCGAGACCCAGAGCTGAACGCCGAGGAACTCCTGCAGGCGCTGAAGACCACGAACTTCACCGGAGTCACTGTAAGACCAGGACTAAACCAGGACTAAACCAGGACTAAACCAGGACTAAACCAGGACTAAACCAGGACTAAACCAGGACTGAACCAGGACTAAACCAGGACTGAACCAGGACTAAACCAGGACTAAACCAGGACTGAACCAGGACTGAACCAGGACTAAACCAGCACTAAACCAGGACTAAACCAGGACTACACCCGGTCTGTTTCAGGGTCCGGTGCAGTTCCGTGGAGGTGAGCGGATGGCGATTTTGGAATTGACCCAGTTTCAAGGTGAACTTTGATTTTGTGACGTGATTTTTCTGTTGGTCTCATTTAGTCCCGGTTCAGTCCCGGTTCAGTCCCGGTCTAGTCCCGGTTTAGTCCCGGTTCAGTCCCGGTTCAGTCCCGGTTCAGTCCCGGTCTAGTCCCGGTCTAGTCCCGGTTCAGTCCCGGTTCAGTCCCGGTTCAGTCCCGGTTCAGTCCCGGTCTAGTCCCGGTTCAGTCCCGGTTCAGTCCCGGTTCAGTCCTGGTTCTGGTCTGTTTCAGGCGGTGCTCCTGTTGTGGTCGGGCACTTTCACACTCGTGACCAAAGCCTCTCGGTTCCTCTGCTGCGGTTCAAAGGTCTCGGCTCCTCTGTGTTTTTACACTTCCTGTCGCGGTGTTTCCGTTCTGACTCTGGAGCGCCCCCTGTCTGCAGGAGGCCGCCCACCCCCGGACCGGACCCGGGTCTGGACTCAGGAGCGTCACGTGACTCTGGGGCTCTACGTCGTCATGGCGACTGCCTCCAGCATCGTCCTCCTGCTCAGCCTCAGCATCAGCATCATCTGCCTCCTGCAGCCACGGGACCACAGGTGGACCCGGCTTAGACCCGGTTTAGACCCGGGTTAAACCTGGTTAAGTCCTGATTCAGTCCTGGTTCAGTCCTGGTTCAGTCCTGGTTCAGTCCTGGTTTAGTCCTGGTTCAGTCCTGGTTTAGTCCTGGTTCAGTCCTGGTTCAGTCCTGGTTTAGACCTGGTTTAGACCTGGTTTAGACCTGGTTTAGACCTGGTTTAGTCCTGGTTTAGTCCTGGTTCAGTCCTTGTTTAGTCCTGGTTTAGACCTGGTTTAGACCTGGTTTAGACCTGGTTTAGACCTGGTTTAGTCCTGGTTTAGACCTGGTTTAGACCTGGTTTAGACCTGGTTTAGTCCTGGTTTAGTCCTGGTTTAGTCCTGGTTTAGACCTGGTTTAGGCCTGGTTTAGGCCTGGTTTAGTCCTGGTTTAGACCTGGTTTAGGCCTGGTTTAGTCCTGGTTTAGTCCTGGTTTAGTCCTTGTTTAGTCCTGGTTTAGACCTGGTTTAGACCTGGTTTAGACCTGGTTTAGTCCTGGTTTAGTCCTGGTTTAGACCTGGTTTAGGCCTGGTTTAGTCCTGGTTTAGTCCTGGTTTAGTCCTGGTTTAGACCTGGTTTAGACCTGGTTCAGACCTGGTTCAGACCTGGTTTAGACCTGGTTTAGACCTGGTTTAGACCTGGTTTAGTCCTTGTTTAGTCCTGGTTTAGACCTGGTTTAGACCTGGTTCAGACCTGGTTCAGACCTGGTTTAGACCTGGTTCAGTCCTGGTTTAGACCTGGTTTAGACCTGGTTTAGACCTGGTTTAGACCTGGTTTAGACCTGGTTTAGGCCTGGTTCTCTTTCAGGCTCTGGTCTGTGGCCCAGGAGGAGCTTCTGTCTCTGGGTGTCGTCCTTTGCTGCGTCTCAGTCCTGGTTTCAGGTCTGGACCAGGTCCCGGTCTCGGACCAGACCCGGACCGTCCTCTGCTCCGTGAGTCTGAAAGTGTTTTGCTTTTATTTTCTGTGTAAAGACGTGTTCAGAGTCCAGTCCAGTCTAGTCCAGTTCAGTCCAGTCCAGTTCAGTCCACTTCATTCCAGTCCAGTCCAGTCCACTTCAGTCCAGTTCAGTCCAGTCCAGTCCAGTCCAGTCCAGTCCAGTTCAGTTCAGTCCAATTCAGTCTAGTCCAGTTCAGTCCAGTCCAGTTCAGTCCAGTTCAGTCCAGTCCAGTGCAGTTCAGTCCAGTCCAGTGCAGTTCAGTTCAGTTCAGTCCAGTCCAGTTCAGTCCAGTTCAGTCCAGTCCAGTTCAGTCCAGTTCAGTCCAGTCCACTTCAGTCCAGTTCAGTTCAGTCCAGTCCACTTCAGTCCAGTTCAGTCCAGTCCAGTTCAGTCCAGTTCAGTCCAGTCCACTTCAGTCCAGTTCAGTCCAGTCTAGTCCAGTTCAGTCCAGTCCAGTTCAGTCCAGTTCAGTCCAGTCCAGTCCAGTCCAGTTCAGTCCAGTCCAGTCCAGTCCAGTTCAGTTCAGTCCAGTTCAGTCTAGTCCAGTCCACTTCAGTCCAGTTCAGTCTAGTCCAGTCCAGTTCAGTCCACTTCAGTCCAGTTCAGTCCAGTCCAGTTCAGTCCAGTCCAGTCCAGTGCAGTTCAGTCCAGTCCAGTCCAGTCCAGTCCAGTGCAGTTCAGTCCAGTTCAGTCTAGTCCAGTTCAGTCTAGTCCAGTTCAGTCCAGTTCAGTCCAGTCCACTTCAGTCCAGTTCAGTCCAGTCCAGTTCAGTCCAGTTCAGTCCACTTCATTCCAGTCCAGTCCAGTTCAGTCCAGTCCAGTTCAGTCTAGTCCAGTTCAGTTCAGTCCAGTCCAGTTCAGTCCAGTCCAGTCCAGTTCAGTCCAGTCCACTTCAGTCCAGTTCAGTCCAGTCCAGTTCAGTTCAGTCCAGTCCAGTTCAGTCCAGTCCACTTCAGTCCAGTTCAGTCCAGTCCAGTTCAGTCCAGTTCAGTCCACTTCATTCCAGTCCAGTTCAGTCCAGTCCAGTCCAGTCCAGTTCAGTTCAGTCCAGTTCAGTCTAGTCCAGTCCACTTCAGTCCACTTCAGTCCAGTCCAGTTCAGTCCAGTCCACTTCATTCCAGTCCAGTCCAGTTCAGTCCAGTCCAGTCCAGTCCAGTTCAGTTCAGTCCAGTTCAGTCTAGTCCAGTCCACTTCATTCCAGTCCAGTCCAGTTCAGTTCAGTCCAGTCCAGTCCAGTCCACTTCAGTCCAGTTCAGTCCAGTTCAGTTCAGTCCAGTCCAGTTCAATCCAGTCCAGTCCAGTCCAGTCCAGTTCAGTTCAGTCCAATTCAGTCTAGTCCAGTTCAGTCTAGTCCAGTTCAGTCCAGTTCAGTCCAGTCCAGTTCAGTCCAGTCCACTTCAGTCCAGTTCAGTCCAGTCCAGTCCAGTCCAGTTCAGTCCAGTCCAGTCCAGTCCAGTCCAGTCCAGTCCAGTACAGTCCAGTGCAGTTCAGTCCAGTCCAGTCCAGTCCAGTCCAGTCCAGTGCAGTTCAGTCTAGTCCAGTCCAGTCCAGTTCAGTCCACTTCAGTCCAGTTCAGTTCAGTCCAGTCCAGTTCAGTCCAGTTCAGTCCAGTCTAGTCCAGTCCAGTCCAGTTCAGTCCAGTCCAGTCCAGTCCAGTTCAGTTCAGTCCAGTCCAGTCCAGTCCAGTCCAGTTCAGTCCAGTCCACTTCAGTCCAGTTCAGTCCAGTCCAGTTCAGTTCAGTCCAGTCCAGTTCAGTCCAGTCCAGTCCAGTGCATTTCAGTCCAGTCCAGTCCAGTCCAGTCCAGTGCAGTCCAGTCCAGTGCAGTCCAGTCCAGTCCAGTCCAGTCCAGTCCAGTCCAGTCCAGTGCAGTCCAGTCCAGTCCAGTCCAGTCCAGTCCAGTTCAGTCCACTTCATTCCAGTCCAGTCCACTTTAGTCCAGTTCAGTTCAGTCCAGTCCAGTTCAGTCCAGTCCAGTCCAGTTCAGTTCAGTTCAGTCCAATTCAGTCTAGTCCAGTTCAGTCTAGTCCAGTTCAGTCTAGTCCAGTTCAGTCCAGTTCAGTCCAGTCCAGTCCAGTCCGGTCTAGTCCAGTCCAGTTCAGTCCAGTCCAGTCCAGTCCAGTTCAGTCCAGTCCAGTCCAGTCCACTTCAGTTCAGTCCAATTCAGTCTAGTCCAGTTCAGTCTAGTCCAGTTCAGTCTAGTCCAGTTCAGTCCACTTCAGTCCATTTCAGTCCAGTCCAGTTCAGTCCAGTCCAGTCCAGTCTAGTCCAGTCCAGTTCAGTCCAGTCCAGTCCAGTCCACTTCAGTTCAGTCCAATTCAGTCTAGTCCAGTTCAGTCCAGTCCAGTCCAGTCTTGTCCAGTCCAGTCCAGTTCAGTTCAGTCCAATTCAGTCTAGTCCAGTTCAGTCTAGTCCAGTTCAGTCTAGTCCAGTTCAGTCCAGTCCAGTTCAGTCCAGTTCAGTCCAGTTCAGTCCAGTCCAGTCCAGTCTAGTCCAGTTCAGTCCAGTCCAGTCCAGTTCAGTCCAGTTCAGTCCAGTCCAGTCCAGTTCAGTTCAGTCCAGTTCAGTTCAGTCCAGTTCAGTCCAGTCCAGTTCAGTCCAGTCCAGTCCAGTTCAGTTCAGTCCAGTTCAGTTCAGTCCAATTCAGTCTAGTCCAGTTCAGTCCACTTCAGTCCAGTTCAGTCCAGTTCAGTCCAGTCCAGTCCAGTTCAGTTCAGTCCAGTTCAGTTCAGTCCAGTTCAGTCCAGTTCAGTCCAGTCCAGTTTAGTCCAGTCCAGTCCAGTCCAGTTCAGTTCAGTCCAATTCAGTTCAGTCCAATTCAGTCCAGTCCAGTTCAGTCCAGTCTAGTTCAGTCTAGTCCAGTCCAGTCCAGTCCAGTCCAGTCTAGTCCAGTCCAGTTCAGTCCAGTGTAGTCCAGTCTAGTCCAGTCCAGTCCAGTCCAGTGTAGTCCAGTGTAGTCCAGTCCAGTCCAGTCCAGTCCAGTCCAGTCCAGTCCAGTCCAGTTCAGTCCAGTTCTCTGGCTCTGGTGGCTCTGGTGGCTCTGGTGGTTCTGGTGGCTCTGGTGGCTCTGGTGGCTCTAGTCGCTCTGGTCGCTCTGGTGGCTCTGGTCGCTCTGGTGGCTCTGGTGGCTCTGGTGGCTCTGGTGGCTCTGGTCGCTCTGATCGCTCTGGTGGCTCTGGTCGCTCTGGTCGCTCTGGTGGCTCTGGTCGCTCTGGTGGCTCTGGTCGCTCTGGTCGCTCTGGTGGCTCTGGTCGCTCTGGTGGCTCTGGTGGCTCTGGTCGCTCTGGTCGCTCTGGTGGCTCTGGTCGCTCTGGTGGCTCTGGTGGCTCTGGACGCTCTGGTCGCTCTGGTGGCTCTGGTGGCTCTGGTCGCTCTGGTCGCTCTGGTCGCTCTGGTGGCTCTGGTCGCTCTGGTCGCTCTGGTGGCTCTGGTGGCTCTGGTCGCTCTGGTCGCTCTGGTCGCTCTGGTCGCTCTGGTGGCTCTGGTGGCTCTGGTCGCTCTGGTCGCTCTGGTCGCTCTGGTGGCTCTGGTCGCTCTGGTCGGTCTGGTGGCTCTGGTCGCTCTGGTCGGTCTGGTCGCTCTGGTCGGTCTGGTCGGTCTGGTCGGTCTGGTCGGTCTGGTCGCTCTGGTGGCTCTGGTGGCTCTGGTGGCTCTGGTCGCTCTGGTCGGTCTGGTCGCTCTGGTCGCTCTGGTCGGTCTGGTCGCTCTGGTGGCTCTGGTGGCTCTGGTGGCTCTGGTCGCTCTGGTCGCTCTGGTCGGTCTGGTCGCTCTGGTGGCTCTGGTGGCTCTGGTCGCTCTGGTCGCTCTGGTCCTTCTGGTCGCTCTGGTCGCTCTGGTCGCTCTGGTCGGTCTGGTGGCTCTGGTGGCTCTGGTCGCTCTGGTCGCTCTGGTCGCTCTGGTCGGTCTGGTCGCTCTGGTGGCTCTGGTGGCTCTGGTCGCTCTGGTCGCTCTGGTGGCTCTGGTGGCTCTGGTCGCTCTGGTCGCTCTGGTGGCTCTGGTGGCTCTGGTCGCTCTGGTCGGTCTGGTCGCTCTGGTGGCTCTGGTCGCTCTGGTCGCTCTGGTGGCTCTGGTGGCTCTGGTCGCTCTGGTCGGTCTGGTCGGTCTGGTCGCTCGGGTGGCTCTGGTGGCTCTGGTGGCTCTGGTCGCTCTGGTCGCTCTGGTCGCTCTGGTGGCTCTGGTGGCTCTGGTCGCTCTGGTGGCTCTGGTGGCTCTGGTCGCTCTGGTGGCTCTGGTCGGTCTGGTCGCTCTGGTGGCTCTGGTCGCTCTGGTCGCTCTGGTGGCTCTGGTCGCTCTGGTGGCTCTGGTGGCTCTGGTGGCTCTGGTCGCTCTGGTCGCTCTGGTCGCTCTGGTCGGTCTGGTGGCTCTGGTGGCTCTGGTCGCTCTGGTCGGTCTGGTCGCTCTGGTCGCTCTGGTCGGTCTGGTCGGTCTGGTCGCTCTGGTGGCTCTGGTCGCTCTGGTCGCTCTGGTGGCTCTGGTCGGTCTGGTCGCTCTGGTGGCTCTGGTCGCTCTGGTGGCTCTGGTGGCTCTGGTCGCTCTGGTCGGTCTGGTCGCTCTGGTGGCTCTGGTGGCTCTGGTCGCTCTGGTCGCTCTGGTCGGTCTGGTCGCTCTGGTGGCTCTGGTCGCTCTGGTCGCTCTGGTGGCTCTGGTGGCTCTGGTCGCTCTGGTCGCTCTGGTGGCTCTGGTGGCTCTGGTCGCTCTGGTCGCTCTGGTCGCTCTGGTGGCTCTGGTCGCTCTGGTCGCTCTGGTCGCTCTGGTGGCTCTGGTCGCTCTGGTGGCTCTGGTCGCTCTGGTCACTCTGGTCGCTCTCGTGAGTCTGGAGCCGCAGTTTGACAGGAACTTTCACCTTCACCGTGTTGGAAAAGGTGAAACTCGGATGTAGAACAAATGACCATAAAGTTTTATGTAAAATGTGAATAAACTCAGGTTCAGTTTTTGCTCGTTCAGCCTAAATAATCAGAGCTGAGCTCAGCCCGTGATTCCTCCTCCAGAACAGCCTCATTTCATGGAGGCAAACTCAGCTCCACGTCTCCTGATGGTTTCTAGTTCTAACATGAATGATGGAAGTAACGCACACGAGTATTTCATTCTAAATGGTTCATATGGAGCAGTCGTACTCGGCGTATTTAGGGCGAGTGTGATTTGGGGGTTTTGCCCTTTCTTCATGTCAGAGCTCCTGTGCACGTCTCTGCTCCTGAACTCTCTTCAGAGTCTTCACTTCTTCTGCCTCACGGTTCTGGTCGACTCTCGGCCTCTGATGGAGTTTAGCACCAAAAAGAACCAAAGGAACCAGGAACGAGCAAACACGAACTTCCCCAACACTGGTCCTCTCTCTGTTCCAGGTTCACGTCTGGACTCTGTGTGTCGGTCACTCTGTGGTTTTCTCTGTGTTTTTCACAGAGGCCTGGACCCAGTACTCTCTCCAACACCAACTCCCCACGGTACAGACCCGGTTTAGTCCTGGTTCAGTCCTGGTTTAGTCCTGGTTTAGTCCTGGTTCAGTCCTGGTTTAGTCCTGGTTCAGTCCTGGTTTAGTCCTGGTTTAGTCCTGGTTCAGTCCTGGTTTAGTCCTGGTTCAGTCCTTGTTCAGTCCTGGTTTAGTCCTGGTTTAGTCCTGGTTTAGTCCTGGTTCAGTCCTGGTTCAGTCCTGGTTTAGTCCTGGTTTAGTCCTGGTTCAGTCCTTGTTCAGTCCTGGTTTAGTCCTGGTTTAGTCCTGGTTCAGTCCTTGTTCAGTCCTGGTTTAGTCCTGGTTCAGTCCCTGTTCAGTCCTGGTTTAGTCCTGGTTCAGTCCTGGTTTAGTCCTGGTTTAGGCCTGGTTCAGTCCTGGTTCAGTCCTGGTTCAGTCCTGGTTTAGTCCTGGTTTAGTCCTGGTTTAGTCCTGGTTCAGTCCTGGTTCAGTCCTGGTTTAGTCCTGGTTTAGTCCTGGTTTAGTCCTGGTTCAGTCCTTGTTCAGTCCTGGTTTAGTCCTGGTTTAGTCCTGGTTTAGTCCTGGTTCAGTCCTTGTTCAGTCCTGGTTCAGTCCTGGTTCAGTCCTGGTTCAGTCCTGGTTTAGTCCTGGTTTAGTCCTGGTTTAGTTCTGGTTTAGTCCTGGTTCAGTCCTGGTTCAGTCCTGGTTTAGTCCTGGTTCAGTCCTGGTTCAGTCCTGGTTCAGTCCTGGTTTAGTTCTGGTTCAGTCCTGGTTCAGTCCTGGTTTAGTCCTGGTTCAGTCCTTGTTCAGTCCTGGTTTAGTCCTGGTTCAGTCCCTGTTCAGTCCTGGTTTAGTCCTGGTTCAGTCCTGGTTTAGTCCTGGTTTAGTCCTGGTTTAGTCCTGGTTCAGTCCTGGTTCAGTCCTGGTTTAGTCCTGGTTTAGTCCTGGTTTAGTCCTGGTTCAGTCCTGGTTTAGTCCTGGTTTAGTCCTGGTTTAGTCCTGGTTCAGTCCTGGTTTAGTCCTGGTTTAGTCCTGGTTTAGTCCTGGTTCATTCCTGGTTTAGACCTGGTTTAGTCCTGGTTTAGTCCTGGTTTAGTCCTGGTTTAGTCCTGGTTCAGTCCTGGTTCAGTCCTGGTTTAGTCCTGGTTTAGTCCTGGTTTAGTCCTGGTTTAGTCCTGGTTTAGTCCTGGTTCAGTCCTTGTTCAGTCCTGGTTTAGTCCTGGTTTAGTCCTGGTTCATTCCTGGTTTAGACCTGGTTTAGTCCTGGTTTAGTCCTGGTTTAGTCCTTGTTCAGTCCTGGTTTAGTCCTGGTTTAGTCCTGGTTCAGTCCTGGTTTAGACTTGGTTTAGTCCTGGTTCAGTCCTGGTTCAGTCCTGGTTTAGTCCTGGTTTAGTCCTGGTTCATTCCTGGTTTAGACCTGGTTTAGTCCTGGTTTAGTCCTGGTTTAGTCCTTGTTCAGTCCTGGTTTAGACCTGGTTTAGTCCTGGTTTAGTCCTGGTTTAGTCCTGGTTCAGTCCTTGTTCAGTCCTGGTTTAGTCCTGGTTTAGTCCTGGTTCATTCCTGGTTTAGACCTGGTTTAGTCCTGGTTTAGTCCTGGTTTAGTCCTTGTTCAGTCCTGGTTCAGTCCTGGTTTAGTCCTGGTTCAGTCCTGGTTCAGTCCTGGTTCAGTTCTGGTTCAGTCCTGGTTTAGACCTGGTTTAGTCCTGGTTTAGTTCTGGTTCAGTCCTGGTTCAGTCCTGGTTCAGTCCTGGTTCAGTCCTGGTTTAGTCCTGGTTTAGTCCTGGTTCAGTCCTGGTTTAGTCCTGGTTCAGTCCTTGTTCAGTCCTGGTTTAGTCCTGGTTTAGTCCTGGTTTAGTCCTGGTTCAGTCCTGGTTCAGTCCTGGTTTAGTCCTGGTTTAGTCCTGGTTCAGTCCTTGTTCAGTCCTGGTTTAGTCCTGGTTTAGTCCTGGTTCAGTCCTTGTTCAGTCCTGGTTTAGTCCTGGTTCAGTCCCTGTTCAGTCCTGGTTTAGTCCTGGTTCAGTCCTGGTTTAGTCCTGGTTTAGTCCTGGTTCAGTCCTGGTTCAGTCCTGGTTCAGTCCTGGTTTAGTCCTGGTTTAGTCCTGGTTTAGTCCTGGTTCAGTCCTGGTTCAGTCCTGGTTTAGTCCTGGTTTAGTCCTGGTTTAGTCCTGGTTCAGTCCTTGTTCAGTCCTGGTTTAGTCCTGGTTTAGTCCTGGTTTAGTCCTGGTTCAGTCCTTGTTCAGTCCTGGTTCAGTCCTGGTTCAGTCCTGGTTCAGTCCTGGTTTAGTCCTGGTTTAGTCCTGGTTTAGTTCTGGTTTAGTCCTGGTTCAGTCCTGGTTCAGTCCTGGTTTAGTCCTGGTTCAGTCCTGGTTCAGTCCTGGTTTAGTCCTGGTTTAGTCCTGGTTTAGTCCTGGTTCAGTCCTGGTTCAGTCCTGGTTTAGTCCTGGTTTAGTCCTGGTTTAGTCCTGGTTCAGTCCTTGTTCAGTCCTGGTTCAGTCCTGGTTCAGTCCTGGTTTAGTCCTGGTTCAGTCCTGGTTCAGTCCTGGTTTAGTCCTGGTTCAGTCCTTGTTCAGTCCTGGTTTAGTCCTGGTTCAGTCCTGGTTTAGTCCTGGTTTAGTCCTGGTTTAGTCCTGGTTCAGTCCTGGTTCAGTCCTGGTTTAGTCCTGGTTTAGTCCTGGTTTAGTCCTGGTTCAGTCCTGGTTTAGTCCTGGTTTAGTCCTGGTTTAGTCCTGGTTCAGTCCTGGTTCAGTCCTGGTTTAGTCCTGGTTTAGTCCTGGTTTAGTCCTGGTTCAGTCCTTGTTCAGTCCTGGTTTAGTCCTGGTTTAGTCCTGGTTCATTCCTGGTTTAGACCTGGTTTAGTCCTGGTTTAGTCCTGGTTTAGTCCTTGTTCAGTCCTGGTTTAGTCCTGGTTTAGTCCTGGTTCAGTCCTGGTTTAGACCTGGTTTAGTCCTGGTTTAGTCCTGGTTCAGTCCTGGTTCAGTCCTGGTTCAGTTCTGGTTCAGTCCTGGTTTAGACCTGGTTTAGTCCTGGTTTAGTTCTGGTTCAGTTCTGGTTCAGTCCTGGTTCAGTCCTGGTTCAGTCCTGGTTCAGTCTTGGTTTAGTCCTGGTTTAGTCCTGGTTCAGTCCTGGTTCAGTCCTGGTTCAGTCCTGGTTTAGTCCTGGTTTAGTCCTGGTTTAGTTCTGGTTTAGTCCTGGTTCAGTCCTGGTTCAGTCCTGGTTCAGTCCTGGTTTAGTCCTGGTTCAGTCCTGGTTCAGTCCTGGTTCAGTCCTGGTTTAGACCTGGTTTAGTCCTGGTTTAGACCTGGTTTAGTCCTGGTTTAGTTCTGGTTCAGTTCTGGTTCAGTCCTGGTTCAGTCCTGGTTCAGTCCTGGTTTAGTCCTGGTTTAGTCCTGGTTTAGTTCTGGTTTAGTCCTGGTTCAGTCCTGGTTCAGTCCTGGTTTAGTCCTGGTTCAGTCCTGGTTTAGTCCTGGTTCAGTCCTGGTTCAGTCCTGGTTCAGTCCTGGTTTAGACCTGGTTCAGTCCTGGTTTAGTCCTGGTTTAGTCCTGGTTCAGTCCTGGTTCAGTCCTGGTTCAGTCCTGGTTCAGTCCTGGTTTAGTCCTGGTTTAGTCCTGGTTTAGTTCTGGTTCAGTTCTGGTTCAGTCCTGGTTCAGTCCTGGTTCAGTCCTGGTTCAGTCCTGGTTTAGTTCTGGTTTAGTCCTGGTTCAGTCCTGGTTCAGTCCTGGTTCAGTCCTGGTTTAGTCCTGGTTTAGTCCTGGTTCAGTCCTGGTTCAGTCCTGGTTCAGTCCTGGTTTAGACCTGGTTTAGTCCTGGTTTAGTTCTGGTTCAGTTCTGGTTCAGTCCTGGTTCAGTCCTGGTTCAGTCCTGGTTTAGTCCTGGTTTAGTCCTGGTTTAGTCCTGGTTTAGTTCTGGTTTAGTCCTGGTTCAGTCCTGGTTCAGTCCTGGTTCAGTCCTGGTTTAGTCCTGGTTCAGTCCTGGTTCAGTCCTGGTTTAGTCCTGGTTTAGTCCTGGTTCAGTCCTGGTTCAGTCCTGGTTCAGTCCTGGTTTAGTCCTGGTTCAGTCCTGGTTCAGTCCTGGTTCAGTCCTGGTTTAGTCCTGGTTTAGTCCTGGTTTAGTTCTGGTTCAGTTCTGGTTCAGTCCTGGTTCAGTCCTGGTTCAGTCCTGGTTTAGTCCTGGTTTAGTCCTGGTTTCGTTCTGGTTCAGTCCTGGTTCAGTCCTGGTTTAGTCCTGGTTCAGTCCTGGTTCAGTCCTGGTTCAGTCCTGGTTCAGTCCTGGTTTAGTCCTGGTTCAGTCCTGGTTCAGTCCTGGTTCAGTCCTGGTTTAGTCCTGGTTTAGTCCTGGTTCAGTCCTGGTTCAGTCCTGGTTCAGTCCTGGTTTAGTCCTGGTTTAGTCCTGGTTTAGTCCTGGTTTAGTTCTGGTTCAGTCCTGGTTCAGTCCTGGTTCAGTCCTGGTTTAGTCCTGGTTTAGTCCTGGTTTAGTCCTGGTTTAGTTCTGGTTTAGTCCTGGTTCAGTCCTGGTTCAGTCCTGGTTCAGTCCTGGTTTAGTCCTGGTTCAGTCCTGGTTCAGTCCTGGTTTAGTCCTGGTTTAGTCCTGGTTCAGTCCTGGTTCAGTCCTGGTTCAGTCCTGGTTTAGTCCTGGTTCAGTCCTGGTTCAGTCCTGGTTCAGTCCTGGTTTAGTCCTGGTTAAGTCCTGGTTAAGTCCTGGTTAAGTGCTGGTTCAGTCCTGGTTCAGTCCTGGTTCAGTCCTGGTTTTAGTCCTGGTTTAGTCCTGGTTTAGTCCTGGTTCAGTCCTGGTTCAGTCCTGGTTCAGTCCTGGTTTAGTCCTGGTTCAGTCCTGGTTCAGTCCTGGTTCAGTCCTGGTTCAGTCCTGGTTTAGTCCTGGTTTCATCCTGGTTCAGATCTGGTTCAGTCCTGGTTTAGTCCTGGTTCAGTCCTGGTTCAGTCCTGGTTCAGTCCTGGTTTACTCCTGGTTTAGTCCTGGTTTTAGTCCTGGTTTAGTCCTGGTTTAGTCCTGGTTTAGTTCTGGTTCAGTTCTGGTTCAGTCCTGGTTTAGTCCTGGTTCAGTCCTGGTTTAGACCTGGTTTAGTCCTGGTTTAGTTCTGGTTCAGTTCTGGTTCAGTCCTGGTTCAGTCCTGGTTCAGTCCTGGTTTAGTCCTGGTTCAGTCCTGGTTCAGTCCTGGTTCAGTCCTGGTTCAGTCCTGGTTTAGTCCTGGTTCAGTCCTGGTTCAGTCCTGGTTCAGTCCTGGTTCAGTCCTGGTTTAGTCCTGGTTCAGTCCTGGTTCAGTCCTGGTTTAGTCCTGGTTTAGTCCTGGTTTAGTTCTGGTTTAGTCCTGGTTCAGTCCTGGTTCAGTCCTGGTTTAGTCCTGGTTCAGTCCTGGTTCAGTCCTGGTTTAGTCCTGGTTTAGTCCTGGTTTAGTCCTGGTTCAGTCCTGGTTCAGTCCTGGTTTAGTCCTGGTTTAGTCCTGGTTTAGTCCTGGTTCAGTCCTGGTTCAGTCCTGGTTCAGTCCTGGTTCAGTCCTGGTTTAGTCCTGGTTCAGTCCTTGTTCAGTCCTGGTTTAGTCCTGGTTCAGTCCCTGTTCAGTCCTGGTTTAGTCCTGGTTCAGTCCTGGTTTAGTCCTGGTTTAGTCCTGGTTTAGTCCTGGTTCATTCCTGGTTTAGACCTGGTTTAGTCCTGGTTTAGTCCTGGTTTAGTCCTTGTTCAGTCCTGGTTTAGTCCTGGTTTAGTCCTGGTTCAGTCCTGGTTTAGACCTGGTTTAGTCCTGGTTTAGTCCTGGTTCAGTCCTGGTTCAGTCCTGGTTCAGTTCTGGTTCAGTCCTGGTTTAGACCTGGTTTAGTCCTGGTTTAGTTCTGGTTCAGTTCTGGTTCAGTCCTGGTTCAGTCCTGGTTCAGTCCTGGTTCAGTCTTGGTTTAGTCCTGGTTTAGTCCTGGTTCAGTCCTGGTTCAGTCCTGGTTCAGTCCTGGTTCAGTCCTGGTTTAGTCCTGGTTTAGTCCTGGTTTAGTTCTGGTTTAGTCCTGGTTCAGTCCTGGTTCAGTCCTGGTTCAGTCCTGGTTTAGTCCTGGTTCAGTCCTGGTTCAGTCCTGGTTCAGTCCTGGTTTAGACCTGGTTTAGTCCTGGTTTAGACCTGGTTTAGTCCTGGTTTAGTTCTGGTTCAGTTCTGGTTCAGTCCTGGTTCAGTCCTGGTTCAGTCCTGGTTTAGTCCTGGTTTAGTCCTGGTTTAGTTCTGGTTTAGTCCTGGTTCAGTCCTGGTTCAGTCCTGGTTTAGTCCTGGTTCAGTCCTGGTTTAGTCCTGGTTCAGTCCTGGTTCAGTCCTGGTTTAGACCTGGTTCAGTCCTGGTTTAGTCCTGGTTTAGTCCTGGTTCAGTCCTGGTTCAGTCCTGGTTCAGTCCTGGTTCAGTCCTGGTTTAGTCCTGGTTTAGTCCTGGTTTAGTTCTGGTTCAGTTCTGGTTCAGTCCTGGTTCAGTCCTGGTTCAGTCCTGGTTCAGTCCTGGTTTAGTTCTGGTTTAGTCCTGGTTCAGTCCTGGTTCAGTCCTGGTTCAGTCCTGGTTTAGTCCTGGTTTAGTCCTGGTTCAGTCCTGGTTCAGTCCTGGTTCAGTCCTGGTTTAGACCTGGTTTAGTCCTGGTTTAGTTCTGGTTCAGTTCTGGTTCAGTCCTGGTTCAGTCCTGGTTCAGTCCTGGTTTAGTCCTGGTTTAGTCCTGGTTTAGTCCTGGTTTAGTTCTGGTTTAGTCCTGGTTCAGTCCTGGTTCAGTCCTGGTTCAGTCCTGGTTTAGTCCTGGTTCAGTCCTGGTTCAGTCCTGGTTTAGTCCTGGTTTAGTCCTGGTTCAGTCCTGGTTCAGTCCTGGTTCAGTCCTGGTTTAGTCCTGGTTCAGTCCTGGTTCAGTCCTGGTTCAGTCCTGGTTTAGTCCTGGTTTAGTCCTGGTTTAGTTCTGGTTCAGTTCTGGTTCAGTCCTGGTTCAGTCCTGGTTCAGTCCTGGTTTAGTCCTGGTTTAGTCCTGGTTTCGTTCTGGTTCAGTCCTGGTTCAGTCCTGGTTCAGTCCTGGTTCAGTCCTGGTTCAGTCCTGGTTTAGTCCTGGTTCAGTCCTGGTTCAGTCCTGGTTCAGTCCTGGTTCAGTCCTGGTTTAGTCCTGGTTCAGTCCTGGTTCAGTCCTGGTTCAGTCCTGGTTCTTTCTGGTTCTTCCTCAGAGTCGCCTGCAGACCTCGGGCCGGTTCCTCTTGTGGGTTTTGTCGTTGGAGACGTTGGTTTTATCGTCCTGGAGTCTGACGGATCCTCTGAGGCGCGTGGAGACGGAGCGCCCCCTGCAGGTGAGGGAGGGCACCTGACCCGGCGGGAGGGCGCCTGACCCGGCGGGAGGGCGCCTGACCCGGCGGGAGGGCGCCTGACCCGGCGGGAGGGCGCCTGACCCGGCGGGAGGGCGCCTGACCCGGCGGGAGGGCACCTGACCCGGCGGGAGGGCACCTGACCCGGCGGGAGGGCATCTGACCCGGCGGGAGGGCATCTGACCCGGCAGGAGGGCACCTGACCCGGCGGGAGGGCACCTGACCCGGCGGGAGGGCACCTGACCCGGCGGGAGGGCACCTGACCCGGCGGGAGGGCACCTGAGCCAGTCTCCGTGTGTTTCAGTGGTCAGAGGGGGGCGCTGTGGCGTCCGTGTGGCGTCTCTGTGGATGTTCTTCCTCTGAGCTGTGGGTGGCGGCGCTCTGCGGGTACAAGGGCCCCCTGCTGGTGAGACGCACACACACACCCGGACACACACCGCCTCACTCAGGTCTCCACGGCAACAGAGGGCTGCTCCTGTGGCTGCCCCGCACACACGCAGAGCCACACACAGTCACACACACAGTCACACGCACAGTCACACACAGAGTCACACGCAGAGTCACACACAGAGTCACACACACAGTCACACACACAGTCACACGCACAGTCACACACACAGTCACACACACAGTCACACACAGTCACACACACAGTCACACACACAGTCACACACACAGTCACACGCACAGTCACACACACAGAGTCACACACACAGTCACACGCACAGTCACACGCACAGTCACACACACAGTCACACGCACAGTCACACACACAGTCACACACACAGTCACACACAGAGTCACATACAGTCACACACACAGTCACACACACAGTCACACGCAGAGCCACACACAGTCACACACAGAGTCACACACAGTCACACACAGTCACACACAGTCACACAGAGTCACACACAGAGTCACATGCACAGTCACACACAGCCACACACAGTCACACACAGTCACACGCACAGTCACACACAGTCACACGCACAGTCACACACAGTCACACGCACAGTCACGCACAGTCACACACACAGTCACACGCAGAGTCACACACAGTCACACACACAGTCACACACAGAGTTACACACACAGTCAGACACACAGTCACACACAGTCACACACGCAGTCACACGCACAGTCACACACACAGTCACACGCAGAGTCACACACAGTCACAACCACAGTCACACACACATCACACATAGAGTCACACAGAGTCACACACAGAGTCACACACAGAGTCACACGCACAGTCACACACAGTCACACGCACAGTCACACACAGTCACACACAGAGTCACACACAGAGTCACACACACAGTCACACGCACAGTCACACACACAGTCACACGCAGAGTCACACACAGTCACACACACAGTCACACACAGAGTCACACACAGAGTCACACACACAGTCAGACACACAGTCACACACAGTCACACACGCAGTCACACGCACAGTCACACACACAGTCACACGCAGAGTCACACACAGTCACACGCACAGTCACACACAGTCACACACAGAGTCACACACAGAGTCACACACACAGTCACACGCACAGTCACACACACAGTCACACGCAGAGTCACACACAGTCACACACACAGTCACACACAGAGTCACACACAGAGTCACACACACAGTCAGACACACAGTCACACACAGTCACACACGCAGTCACACGCACAGTCACACACACAGTCACACGCAGAGTCACACACAGTCACAACCACAGTCACACACACATCACACATAGAGTCACACACAGTCACACACACAGTCACACACACAGTCACACGCACAGTCACACACAGTCTCACACACAGTCACACACACAGTCACACACACAGAGCCACACAGAGTCACACACACAGTCACACACACAGTCACACACACAGTCACACACACAGTCACACACAGTCACACGCACAGTCACACACAGAGCCACACAGAGTCACACACAGTCACACACACAGTCACACACACAGTCACACACACACAGAGCCACACAGAGTCACACACACAGTCACACGCACAGTCACACACAGTCACACACACAGTCTCACACACAGTCACACACACAGTCACACACAGTCACACACACAGTCACACACAGAGCCACACAGAGTCACACACACAGTCACACGCACAGTCTCACACACAGTCACACACAGTCACACACACAGTCACACACACACAGTCTCACACACACAGTCTCACACACAGTCACACACACAGTCTCACACACAGTCACACACACAGTCACACACAGTCACACACACAGTCACACACAGAGTCACACACAGTCACACAGACAGTCACACACACACAGTCACACACAGAACCACACAGAGTCACACACACAGTCACACACACAGTCACACACACAGTCACACACAGTCACACACACAGTCACACACATACAGTCACACACAGAGTCACACACACAGTCACACACACAGTCACACGCACAGTCTCACACACACAGTCACACACAGTCACACACACAGTCACACACATACAGTCACACACAGAGTCACACACACAGTCACACACACACAGTCACACGCACAGTCTCACACACACAGTCACACACACAGTCACACGCACAGTCTCACACACACAGTCACACACACAATCACACACACAGTCACACACACAGTCTCACACACAGTCACACACACAGTCACACACAGTCACACACACAGTCACACACAGAGTCACACACAGTCACACACACAGTCACACACACACAGTCACACACAGAACCACACAGAGTCACACACACAGTCACACACACAGTCACACACAGAGTCACACACAGTCACACACACAGTCACACACACACAGTCACACACAGAGTCACACACACAGTCACACACACAGTCACACACACAGTCACACACAGTCACACACACAGTCACACACATACAGTCACACACAGAGTCACACACACAGTCACACACACAGTCACACACACACAGTCACACAAACAGAGTCACACACACAGAGTCACACACACAGAGTCACACACACAGAGTCACACACACACAGTCACACACACAGTCACACACACAGAGTCACACACACACAGTCACACACACAGAGTCACACACAGTCACACACAGTCACACACACAGAGTCACACACAGTCACACACACAGAGCCACACAGAGTCACACACACAGTCACACACACACAGTCACACACACAGAGCCACACAGAGTCACACACACAGTCACACACACAGTCACACACAGATTCACACACACAGAGTCACACACAGAGTCACACACACAGTCACACACACACAGTCACACACACAGAGTCACACACAGTCACACACACAGTCACACACACAGTCACACACACACAGTCACACACACAGAGCCACACAGAGTCACACACACACAGTCACACACACAGTCACACACAGATTCACACACACAGAGTCACACACAGAGTCACACACAGAGTCACACACACAGTCACACACACAGAGTCACACACAGTCACACACACAGTCACACACACAGTCACACACAGTCACACACACAGTCACACACACAGTCACACACAGAGTCACACACAGTCACACACACAGTCACACACACAGTCACACACACAGTCACACACAGTCACACACACAGTCACACACACAGTCACACACACACAGTCACACACACAGAGTCACACACAGTCACACACACAGTCACACACACAGTCACACACAGAGTCACACACAGAATCATGTTTAACATCAGGTCAGGAGGACGGTTTGTTTTTCCTCTGAGACGCTGCAGGTTTTTTACTCCACATGAGGCAGAAAACTCCCAGAGGAAACACCACCTGGAATAACTAACCTGGTCTAAACCCGGTCTTAAACAGGTCTAAACCCGGTCTAAACCCGGTCTTAAACAGGTCTAAACCCGGTCTAAACCCGGTCTAAACCCGGTCTAAACCCGATCTTAAACAGGTCTAAACCCGGTCTAAACCTGGTCTTAAACAGGTCTAAACCCGGTCTAAACCCGGTCTAAACCCGATCTTAAACAGGTCTAAACCCGGTCTAAACCTGGTCTTAAACAGGTCTAAACCCGGTCTAAACCCGGTCTAAACCCGGTCTAAACCCGATCTTAAACAGGTCTAAACCCGGTCTAAACCTGGTCTTAAACAGGTCTAAACCCGGTCTAAACCCGGTCTAAACCCGATCTTAAACAGGTCTAAACCCGGTCTAAACCTGGTCTTAAACAGGTCTAAACCCGGTCTAAACCTGGTCTAAACCCGGTCTAAACCCGATCTTAAACAGGTCTAAACCCGGTCTAAACCTGGTCTTAAACAGGTCTAAACCCGGTCTAAACCTGGTCTTAAACAGGTCTAAACCCGGTCTAAACCCGGTCTAAACCCGGTCTAAACCCGATCTTAAACAGGTCTAAACCCGGTCTAAACCTGGTCTTAAACAGGTCTAAACCCGGTCTAAACCCGGTCTAAACCCGATCTTAAACAGGTCTAAACCCGGTCTAAACCTGGTCTTAAACAGGTCTAAACCCGGTCTAAACCTGGTCTAAACCCGGTCTAAACCCGATCTTAAACAGGTCTAAACCCGGTCTAAACCTGGTCTTAAACAGGTCTAAACCCGGTCTAAACCTGGTCTAAACCTGGTCTAAACCCGGTCTTAAACAGGTCTAAACCCGGTCTAAACCTGGTCTAAACCTGGTCTAAACCCGGTCTAAACCCGGTCTAAACCTGGTCTAAACCTGGTCTAAACCTGGTCTAAACCCGGTCTAAACCCGGTCTAAACCCGGTCTAAACCCGGTCTTAAACAGGTCTAAACCCGGTCTAAACCCGGTCTAAACCCGGTCTAAACCCGGTCTTAAACAGGTCTAAACCCAGTCTAAACCTGGTCTAAACCTGGTCTAAACCTGGTCTAAACCCGGTCTAAACCCGGTCTAAACCCGGTCTAAACCCGGTCTTAAACAGGTCTAAACCCGGTCTAAACCCAGTCTAAACCTGGTCTAAACCCGGTCTAAACCCGGTTTAAACCCGGTCTAAACCCGGTCTAAACCCGGACTAAACCCGGTCTAAAGCCGGACTAAACCCGGTCTTAAACAGGTCTAAACCCGGTCTAAACCTGGTCTAAACCCGGTCTAAACCCGGTCTAAACCCGGTCTAAACCCGGTCTAAACCCGGACTAAACCCGGTCTTAAACAGGTCTAAACCCGGTCTAAACCTGGTCTAATCCCGGTCTAAACCCGGTCTAAACCCGGTCTAAACCCGGACTAAACCCGGACTAAACCCGGTTTTAAACAGTTCTAAACCCGGTCTAAACCCGGTCTAAACCTGGTCTAAACCCGGTCTTAAACAGGTCTAAACCCGGTCTAAACCCGGTCTAAACCCGGTCTAAACCCAGTCTAACCTCGGTCTAAACCCGGACTAAGTCTGGTCTAAACCTGGTCTAAACCTGGTCTAAACCTCTCTTGTTTTAGGGTTTGGGTCTGTTCGTGGTCTGGAGTCTTGGTTCGGGTCCCAGTCTGGTTGTGATCTCACTGAAGTCCGGACTCACGGCTCTGAGTCTGTTCAGCGCTCTGGTGCTCCTGGCCTACACTTCCCATGATGCTCTGCTGCGCTTCAGTCTGAGCAGTGCGTGCATTCTGATTGGCTGCCTGTCCGTGCTCGCCGCCGCCTTCGGCCCAAAGGTAAAAACATGAAACAGTTTAAAAGAGGAAGTGTCTGGCTCAAGGACACAACAACAGGGTCAGGACTCGCACCTGTGAGTCTCTGTTTGGTCTGAGGCCGATTCTGAAAGAAATCTCCAGAGTTTTGTGCCAGATTTGGTTTCATGTGGATAATCTCCTATGTCATCCATGTTTGTAGTCTTTTCTCACACGGACATGTTTGTAGTCTTTTCACACAGCGGCCATGTTTGTAGTCTGTCTCACATGGACATGTTTGTAGTTTTTTCTCACAGCAGACATGTTTGTAGTCTTTTTTCACACGGACACACGGACATGTTTGTCGTCTTTCTCACACGGACATGTTTGTCGTCTTTTCACACAGCGGCCATGTTTGTAGTCTTTTCTCACACGGACATGTTTGTAGTCTTTTCTCACACGGACATGTTTGTAGTCTTTTCTCACAGCGGCCATGTTTGTAGTCTTTCTCACATGGACATGTTTGTAGTCTTTTCTCACAGCAGACATGTTTGTAGTCTTTTCTCACAGCAGACATGTTTGTAGTCTTTTCTCACACAGACATGTTTGTAGTTTTTTCTCACAGCAGACATGTTTGTAGTCTTTCTCACACGGACACACGGACATGTTTGTCGTCTTTCTCACACGGACATGTTTGTCGTCTTTTCACACAGCGGCCATGTTTGTAGTCTTTTCTCACACGGACATGTTTGTAGTCTTTTCTCACACGGACATGTTTGTAGTCTTTTATCACAGCAGCCATGTTTGTAGTCTTTCTCACATGGACATGTTTGTAGTCTTTTCTCACAGCAGACATGTTTGTAGTCTTTTCTCACAGCAGACATGTTTGTAGTCGTTTCTCACACAGACATGTTTGTAGTCTTTTCACACAGCAGACATGTTTGTAGTCGTTTCTCACACGGACATGTTTGTAGTCTTTTCTCACACGGACATGTTTGTAGTCTTTTCTCACATGGACATGTTTGTAGTCTTTTCTCACAGCAGACATGTTTGTAGTCTTTTCTCACAGCAGACATGTTTGTAGTCTTTTCACACAGCAGACATGTTTGTAGTCTTTTCACACAGCGGCCATGTTTGTAGTCTTTTCACACAGCAGACATTTTTGTAGTCTTTCTCACAGCAGACATGTTTGTAGTCTTTTCTCCCAGCAGACATGTTTGTAGTCTTTTCACACAGCAGCCATGTTTGTAGTCTTTTCTCACACGGACATGTTTGTAGTCTTTCTCACACAGCGGCCATGTTTGTAGTCTTTTCTCACACGGACATGTTTGTAGTCTTTTCACACAGCGGCCATGTTTGTAGTCTTTTCCCACACGGACATGTTTGTAGTCTTTTCTCACAGCAGACATGTTTGTAGTCTTTTCAGACAGCGGCCATGTTTGTAGTCTTTTCTCACACGGACATGTTTGTAGTCTTTCTCACACAGCGACCATGTTTGTAGTCTTTTCACACAGTGGACATGTTTGTAGTCGTTTCTCACACAGACATGTTTGTAGTCTTTTCACACAGCAGACATGTTTGTAGTCGTTTCTCACACGGACATGTTTGTAGTCTTTTCTCACACGGACATGTTTGTAGTCTTTTCTCACACTGACATGTTTGTAGTCTTTTCACACAGCAGACATGTTTGTAGTCTTTCTCACATGGACATGTTTGTAGTCTTTTCTCACAGCAGACATGTTTGTAGTCTTTTCTCACAGCAGACATGTTTGTAGTCTTTTCACACAGCAGACATGTTTGTAGTCTTTTCACACAGCGGCCATGTTTGTAGTCTTTTCACACAGCAGACATTTTTGTAGTCTTTCTCACAGCAGACATGTTTGTAGTCTTTTCTCCCAGCAGACATGTTTGTAGTCTTTTCACACAGCAGCCATGTTTGTAGTCTTTTCTCACACGGACATGTTTGTAGTCTTTTCTCACACGGACATGTTTGTAGTCTTTCTCACACAGCGGCCATGTTTGTAGTCTTTTCTCACACGGACATGTTTGTAGTCTTTTCACACAGCGGCCATGTTTGTAGTCTTTTCCCACACGGACATGTTTGTAGTCTTTTCTCACAGCAGACATGTTTGTAGTCTTTTCACACAGCGGCCATGTTTGTAGTCTTTTCTCACACGGACATGTTTGTAGTCTTTCTCACACAGCGACCATGTTTGTAGTCTTTTCACACAGTGGACATGTTTGTAGTCTTTTCTCACAGACATGTTTGTCGTCTTTTCTCACAGACATGTTTGTAGTCTTTTCACACAGCGGCCATGTTTGTAGTCTTTTCTCACACGGACATGTTTGTAGTCTTTTCTCACACAGACATGTTTGTAGTCTTTTCACACAGTGGCCATGTTTGTAGTCTTTTCTCACACTGGCCATGTTTGTAGTCTTTTCTCACACAGCGACCATGTTTGTAGTCTTTTCACACAGTGGACATGTTTGTAGTCTTTTCTCACAGACATGTTTGTCGTCTTTTCTCACAGACATGTTTGTAGTCTTTTCACACAGTGGCCATGTTTGTAGTCTTTTCTCACACGGACATGTTTGTAGTCTTTTCTCACACAGACATGTTTGTAGTCTTTTCACACAGTGGCCATGTTTGTAGTCTTTTCTCACACTGGCCATGTTTGTAGTCTTTTTTCACACGGACATGTTTGTAGTCTTTTCTCACACGGACATGTTTGTAGTCTTTTCTCACACAGACATGTTTGTAGTCTTTTCTCACAGACATGTTTGTCGTCTTTTCTCACAGACATGTTTGTAGTCTTTTCACACAGCGGCCATGTTTGTAGTCTTTTCTCACACGGACATGTTTGTAGTCTTTTCTCACACAGACATGTTTGTAGTCTTTTCACACAGTGGCCATGTTTGTAGTCTTTTCTCACACTGGCCATGTTTGTAGTCTTTTCTCACACGGACATGTTTGTAGTCTTTTCTCACACGGACATGTTTGTAGTCTTTTCTCACACAGACATGTTTGTAGTCTTTTCTCACACAGACATGTTTGTAGTCTTTTCTCACACGGACATGTTTGTAGTCTTTTCACACAGTGGACATGTTTGTAGTCTTTTCTCACACAGACATGTTTGTAGTCTTTTCTCACACAGACATGTTTGTAGTCTTTTCTCGCACAGACATGTTTGTAGTCTTTTCTCACACAGACATGTTTGTAGTCTTTTCCTCACACGGACATGTTTGTAGTCTTTTCACACAGTGGACATGTTTGTAGTCTTTTCTCACACAGACATGTTTGTAGTCTTTTCTCACACGGACATGTTTGTAGTCTTTTCTCACACGGACATGTTTGTAGTCTTTTCTCACACGGACATGTTTGTAGTCTTTTCTCACACAGACATGTTTGTAGTCTTTTCTCACACGGACATGTTTGTAGTCTTTTCTCACACGGACATGTTTGTAGTCTTTTCTCACACGGACATGTTTGTAGTCTTTTCTCACACGGACATGTTTGTAGTCTATTCTCACACGGACATGTTTGTAGTCTTTTCTCACACGGACATGTTTGTAGTCTTTTCTCACACGGACATGTTTGTAGTCTTTTCTCACACGGACATGTTTGTAGTCTTTTCTCACACGGACATGTTTGTAGTCTTTTCTCACACGGACATGTTTGTAGTCTTTTCTCACACGGACATGTTTGTAGTCTTTTCTCACACGGACATGTTTGTAGTCTTTTCTCACACGGACATGTTTGTAGTCTTTTCTCACACAGACATGTTTGTAGTCTTTCTCACACAGCGACCATGTTTGTTGTCTTTTCTCCCCCGGACATGTTTGTAGTCTTTTCTCACACGGACATGTTTGTAGTCTTTTCTCACACGGACATGTTTGTAGTCTTTTCTCACACGGACATGTTTGTAGTCTTTCTCACACGGACATGTTTGTAGTCTTTTCTCACACAGACATGTTTGTAGTCTTTTCTCACACGGACATGTGTGTAGTCTTTACTCTCTCGGACATGTTTGTAGTCTTTTCTCACACGGACATGTTTGTAGTCTTTTCTCACACGGACATGTTTGTAGTCTTTTCTCACACGGACATGTTTGTAGTCTTTTCTCACACGGACATGTTTGTAGTCTTTTCTCACACGGACATGTTTGTAGTCTTTTCTCACACAGACATGTTTGTAGTCTTTCTCACACAGCGACCATGTTTGTAGTCTTTTCACACAGTGAACATGTTTGTAGTCTTTCTCACATGGACATGTTTGTAGTCTTTTCTCACACGGACATGTTTGTAGTCTTTTCTCACACAGACATGTTTGTAGTCTTTTCTCACAGCAGACATGTTTGTAGTCTTTCTCACACGGACATGTTTGTAGTCTTTTCACACAGTGAACATATTTGTAGTCTTTCTCACATGGACATGTTTGTGGTCTTTTCTCACACAGACATGTTTGTAGTCTTTTCACAGAGCGGACATGTTTGTAGTTGTTTGTTCAGGGGTCAGAGGTCGGCGTGGTTCCGGCAGAAGAGATTGACGAGGAGGAGGAGGAGAAGAAGAGGAGGAACCGGGAGCTTCGAACCAGGAGTCTGCACCTGGAGCTGGAGATCGACCGCCTGCGCAGAGAGCTGTTCTACCCCGGCAGCACCCGAGAGAGTACCCGAGACAGCACCCGAGACAGCACCCGAGAGAGTACCCGAGAGAGTACCCGAGAGAGAACCCTAGACAGCACCCGAGAGAGAACCCGAGACAGCACCCGAGAGAGAACCCGAGACAGCACCCGAGAGAGTACCCGAGACAGCACCCGAGAGAGAACCCTAGACAGCACCCGAGAGAGAACCCGAGACAGCACCCGAGAGAGAACCCGAGACAGCACCCGAGAGAGAACCCCCCAGAGCCCGGCAGGTAGGACTGTTTTACGTGAAGAGAAACTATTAGAACGATTTGAGGAGAACAGTTCAGGTGTTTAGGTGCAGTAGAGGAGGGACTCAGGGCAGCTGTCGGGGCATCTGGTTTAAAATGTTGGTAAATGTGACAAAACCTGAAAAAAGTCCCAACTCTGTCCTGTCCTTTCTCTCTCAGGGTCCAGACCCGTTTGGACTCATGAGGCTCAGGTCTGTGCAGAGGAAGAACACGTCCCCACACAGTGAGTCCTGGTTCAGTCCTGGTTCAGTCCAGGTTTAGTCCTGGTTTGGTCCTGGTTTAGTCCTGGTTTAGTCCTGGTTCAGTCCTGGTTTAGTCCTGGTTCAGCCCTGGTTCAGCCCTGGTTCAGTCCTAGTTTAGACCTGGTTCAGACCTGGTTCAGTCCTGGTTCAGACCTGGTTCAGACCTGGTTCAGTCCTGGTTTAGTCCTGGTTCAGTCCTGGTTCAGTCCTGGTTTAGTCCTGGTTTAGTCATGGTTCAGTCCCGGTTTAGTCCTGTTATAGTCCTGGTTCAGTCCTGGTTTAGTCCTGGTTTAGTCCTGGTTCAGTCCTGGTTTAGTCCTGGTTCAGTCCTGGTTTAGTCCCGGTTCAGTCCTGGTTCAGTCCTGGTTCAGTCCTGGTTTAGTCCCGGTTTAGTCCTGGTTCAGTCCTGGTTTAGTTCTGGTTTAGTCCTGGTTTAACCCTCTTCTGTTTCAGGGTTTGTGTCTCGCTGCCGTTTCCCATCCTGCATCACTCCTACCTGCCGGCAGTGGGCGGAGTCAGCCCCAGCTCGAGCCACGTCTCCTTCCATTAAAGCCACGCCACGGCTCTGTTTACACCAAAGACAAAGATGGAGACAAAAAAGGAGAAAAAAACGACATGAAGAACGAGAAACAGAATGAAAAATGGAATCGAACTGTGACCTCCTCAGGTGAAGGTGACGTCCTGATCCTGGACCAGAGTTTATGGACTCACACACTTGTGTCCACATGGCTCTCACACACTTGTGTCCATATGGTTCTCACACACACTTGTGTCCACATGGCTCTCACACACTTGTGTCCACATGGCTCTCACACACGCTTGTGTCCACATGGTTCTCACACACGCTTGTGTCCACATGGCTCTCACACACGCTTGTGTCCACATGGTTCTCACACACGCTTGTGTCCACATGGCTCTCACACACGCTTGTGTCCACATGGTTCTCACACACGCTTGTGTCCACATGGTTCTCACACACGCTTGTGTCCACATGGCTCTCACACACGCTTGTGTCCACATGGTTCTCACACACGCTTGTGTCCACATGGCTCTCACACACTTGTGTCCATATGGTTCTCACACACACTTGTGTCCACATGGCTCTCACACACTTGTGTCCACATGGCTCTCACACACGCTTGTGTCCACATGGTTCTCACACACGCTTGTGTCCACATGGCTCTCACACACGCTTGTGTCCACATGGTTCTCACACACGCTTGTGTCCACATGGTTCTCACACGCTTGTGTCCACATGGTTCTCACACACACTTGTGTCCACATGGTTCTCACACACGCTTGTGTCCACATGGCTCTCACACACGCTTGTGTCCACATGGTTCTCACACACGCTTGTGTCCACATGGCTCTCACACACGCTTGTGTCCACATGGTTCTCACACACGCTTGTGTCCACATGGTTCTCACACACGCTTGTGTCCACATGGCTCTCACACGCTTGTGTCCACATGGTTCTCTGCGCTTGTGTCCACATGGTTCTCACACACACTTGTGTCCACATGGTTCTCACACACGCTTGTGTCCACATGGCTCTCACACACGCTTGTGTCCACATGGTTCTCACACACGCTTGTGTCCACATGGCTCTCACACACGCTTGTGTCCACATGGTTCTCACACGCTTGTGTCCACATGGCTCTCACACACGCTTGTGTCCACATGGTTCTCACACACGCTTGTGTCCACATGGTTCTCACATGCTTGTGTCCACATGGCTCTCACACGCTTGTGTCCACATGGCTCTCACACGCTTGTGTCCACATGGCTCTCACACGCTTGTGTCCACATGGTTCTCACGGGTGCATTTTGCCCAAATAATTCATAATAATAAATAAAGACAAGCACCGAAAACAGCCTCACTCACTCATTAATGCCGCAAATGTCCCGCAGTGGAGCTTTAACTGTTCTACTGTGAGGAAATGTCCCACAGTGGAGCTTTAACTGTTCTACTGTGAGGAAATGTCCCACAGTGGAGCTTTAACTGTTGGGGGGGGGGGGGTCAGGAGGTTTGAGGTGAAGAAAACACAATTAAACTAAAACGTTTGTGTAAAAAAAACTTTATTTCTGTACAAATTCACAAAACCAGGTCTAAACCGGGTTTTGACCGGGTCTGGGACCGGGTCAGGACCGGGTCTAGGACCGGGCCTAGGACCGGGTCAGGACCGGGTCAGAACCGGGTCTAGGACCGGGTCAGGACTGGGCGTAGGACCGGGTCTAGGCCCGGGTCTAGGCCCGGGTCAGGACCGGGTCTAGGCCCGGCTCAGGCTGCGATAGTCTCGGTGCTTCTGGCTCCTCGTTTGTGTCCAAACGTCTCTGAGAAAAACTCTGGACCTGAAACGTCCAAAGACCAAAGAGCCGAACCAGCCCCGAGATCCACAGCAGAAAACCTGCAGGAGAGACCGGGCTGAACCAGGACCGGACCAGGACTGGACCAGGACCGGACCAGGACTGGACCAGGACCGGACCAGGACTGGACCAGGACTGGACCAGGACCGGGGCTGAACCAGGACCGGACCAGGACTGGACCAGGACCGGACCAGGTCTGGACCAGGACCGGACCAGGACTGAACCAGGACCGGACCAGGACTGGACCAGGACCGGACCAGGTCTGGACCAGGACCGGACCAGGACTGGACCAGGACCGGACCAGGTCTGGACCAGGACCGGACCAGGACTGAACCAGGACCGGACCAGGACTGGACCAGGACCGGACCAGGTCTGGACCAGGACCGGACCAGGACTGGACCAGGTCTGGACCAGGTCTGGACCAGGACCGGACCAGGTCTGGACCAGGACCGGACCAGGACTGGACCAGGACCGGGGCTGAACCAGGACCGGACCAGGACTGGACCAGGACCGGACCAGGACTGGACCAGGACCGGACCAGGTCTGGACCAGGACCGGGGCTGGACCAGGACCGGACCAGGACTGGACCAGGACCGGGGCTGAACCAGGACCGGACCAGGACTGGACCAGGACCGGACCAGGACTGGACCAGGACCGGACCAGGTCTGGACCAGGACCGGGGCTGGACCAGGACCGGACCAGGACTGGACCAGGACCGGACCAGGACTGGACCAGGACCGGACCAGGACTGGACCAGGACCGGACCAGGTCTGGACCTGGACCGGGGCTGGACCAGGACCGGACCAGGACTGGACCAGGACCGGACCAGGACTGGACCAGGACTGGACCAGGACTGGACCAGGACCGGACCAGGACGGGACCAGGACCGGACCAGGACTGGACCAGGACCGGACCAGGTCTGGACCAGGACCGGACCAGGTCTGGACCAGGACCGGACCAGGTCTGGACCAGGACCGGGGCTGGACCTGGTGTTAGAATAAAATGCTTCTAATGATGAAGTTATTTAAAAATGTCCATCAAGCTAAAGCAGTCTCATGGTACAAGGCTCAGAGGATGAAAGAGCCTGTGTCAGCGCTGTCTCTGCTGAAACCACATGTGTGACCTTTGACCTTTGTGACCTCTGCTTCAGGTTCCCAGACCATTTCTGTGCTTATCTGATGAAACGTAAACCAAGCCATGATATATACTTTGACCATGCGGTCTTTGTAAACCTAACACTGACATGAGGTATTGTTAGAAAGTCAATAAAACCGTGCTGGAAGGGGAGGAGCTTTGGGAGTCTGATGTGGACGGGCTCAGAGAAGCGCACGTCTCGGCTCCCCCGTGTGCACGTAAAGAGAACTGGCTCAGGTGATCTAATCCTCAATTGTGGTAGGAGACTGGCCTTTAAATGGTCAAATACTTTCACTGGATGTGATTGTATACATTTATGACACCAGGACCGGGTCTGGACCAGGACCGGGTCTGGACCGGGTCTGGACCGGGTCTGGACCAGGACCGGGTCTGGGTCTGGTACCTGTGTGATGCTGAGGGCGGCTCCGGTGGGTCCCTGGGGTCCAGACGAGAGGAGCCGGAGCGACGCCGCGAGAACAGCTGAAGAAGAAGAAGATCAGATCTGCACCCGCCCTGCACCCGCCCTGCACCCGCCCTGCACCCGCCCTACACCCGCCCTGCACCCGCCCTGCACCCGCCCTGCACCCGCCCTGCACCCGCCCTGCACCCGCCCTGCACCCGCCCTGCACCCGCCCTGCACCCGCCCTGCACCCGCCCTGCACCCGCCCTGCACCCGCCCTGCACCGGCCCTGCACCGGCCCTGCACCCGCCCTACACCCGCCCTACACCCGCCCTGCACCGGCCCTGCACCGGCCCTGCACCGGCCCTGCACCCGCCCTGCACCCGCCCTGCACCCGCCCTGCACCGGCCCTGCACCGGCCCTGCACCCGCCCTGCACCGGCCCTGCACCCGCCCTACACCCGCCCTGCACCCGCCGTGCACCCGCCCTGCACCCGCCCTGCACCCGCCCTACACCCGCCCTGCACCCGCCCTTCACCCGCCCTGCACCCGCCCTGCACCCACCGTGCACCCGCCCTGCACCCGCCCTGCACCCGCCCTGCACCCGCCCTGCACCCACCCTGCACCTGACCCACCTGGGCTCCAGCAGCAGAACAGCAGCAGGTACAGCACCGTCCTGAGGTCCATGTCCCGGAGCAGCGCCCTCTGCTGGCAGCTCACGACCCCGACACAGGAAACAGCCCGACGGAGCAGAGCGCGAGACCGGACCAGCAACACCTGAGACCAGGTTTAGACCCGGTTTAGACCCGGTTTAGACCCGGTTTAGACCCGGTTTAGACCCGGTTTAGACCCGGCTTAGACCCGGCTTAGTCCCGGTTTAAACCCGGTTTAAACCCGGTTTAGACCCGGTTTAGACCCGGTTTAGACCCGGCTTAGTCCCGGTTTAGACCCGGTTTAGACCCGGTTTAGACCCGGTTTAGACCCAACTTAGACCCGGCTTAGTCCCAGTTTAGACCCGGTTTAGACCCGGTTTAGACCCGGTTTAGACCCGGTTTAGACCCAACTTAGTCCCGGTTTAGACCCGGTTTAGACCCGGTTTAGACCCAACTTAGACCCGGCTTAGTCCCGGTTTAGACCCGGTTTAGTCCCGGTTTAGTCCCGGTTCAGTCCCGGTTCAGACCTGGTTTAGTCCCGGTTTAGTCCCGGTTCAGTCCCGGTTCAGACCTGGTTTAGTCCCGGTTTAGTCCCGGTTCAGTCCCGGTTCAGACCTGGTTTAGTCCTGGTTCAGTCCCGGTTCAGACCTGGTTTAGTCCTGGTTTAGTCCTGGTTCAGACCTGGTTTAGTCCTGGTTCAGTCCCAGTTCAGACCTGGTTTAGTCCTGGTTTAGTCCTGGTTCAGTCCCGGTTCAGACCTGGTTTAGTCCTGGTTTAGTCCTGGTTCTAGTCTTACCGTGATCCCGGTGAGCGTGAGCAGGAAGGTGCAGAGGAGGGCGGAGCTACAGTAGGCGTGGAGCAGACGACAGGCTCTGATTGGCTGCTGCTGCTGTGATGTCATAAACAGGGCACCGGCGTCCATCAGCAAACACCTGCGACCAGGACACACCTTTAATAAGCCCCGCCCCCTCCGCGACAGGACACACCTTTAATAAGCCCCGCCCCCTGCGCGACCAGGACACACCTTTAATAAGCCCCGCCCCCTCCGCGACCAGGACACACCTTTAATAAGCCCCGCCCCCTCCGCGACCAGGACACACTTTTAATAAGCCCCGCCCCCTCCGCGACAGGACACACCTTTAATAAGCCCCACCCCCTCCGTGACCAGGACACACCTTTAATAAGACCCGCCCCCTCCGCGACCAGGACACACCTTTAATAAGCCCCGCCCCCTCCGCGACCAGGACACACCTTTAATAAGCCCCGCCCCCTCCGCGACCAGGACACACCTTTAATAAGCCCCGCCCCCTCCGCGACCAGGACACACCTTTAATAAGCCCCGCCCCCTCCTGCAGCCCGAAACATTCCCCACAGAAGCACAGAAAAATCCACGGCTTTTGTAAAGGTCGGATTTTGTGTGATTCTTCTGTATTTTTACACTATGAACTTTAAAACTTTTTTTAATCGTCAAAGCTCCTAAAATTCAGCTCTGTCAGAGTTTTCGTCGCCGCTCTGAGCCGCGCTCTGATTGGTCAGAAGTGTTTCTGATGTCACGTTGGGCTGTGGAAGTAAAACTGAAAACAACAGGCACCATCTTGGATTCACCTGCAGATTTATTGTTCCGCGCTCGCCTCACCACAAACCCGACTCTCATTTGTCCTACTTGTTTCCATGGAGATGTTGTTGTGACGTTAAATGTATTTATGTCCCTGGAGAATGTTCCGAAGTACAATTTTATAGTTTTAACTTTATGTTACCATGGAAACGTCCAGGTGACACGCCACCTCCAGGAAGTTACACACTGTAGCTTTAAATGTGAGCACCTGTCACTGGACTCAGCACCTGTCACTGGACTCAGCACCTGTCACTGGACTCAGCACCTGTCTCTGGACTCAGCACCTGTCACTGGACTCAGCACCTGTCGGTCGTCAAGAAACGTCTACACAGAACTGAAGAGGTGAACCTGTCACACTCTCACCTGCCTCACCTGTCACACTCTCACCTGTCACACTCTCACCTGTCACACTCTCACCTGTCACACTCTCACCTGTCACACTCTCACCTGTCACACTCTCACCTGTCACACTCTCACCTGCCTCACCTGTCAGGGCTGGTGGCGTTGGTCTGGCAGGTGCTGTGCTCTGATTGGACGAACACTGGAGTCGTCAGGAGAAAAGGAACGACTCTGGGAACAGAGAAACATTCATCTGACCTCTGACCCCCCCCGACCCCCCTGACCCCCCCCCCATGACCCCCCTCCGACCTCCCCTCTGACCCCCCGACCCCCCCTCTGACCCCCCGTCTGACCCCCCCATGACCCCCCTCCGACCTCCACTCTGACCCCCCGACCCCCTCTGACCCTCCTCCGATCCCTCGACCCCCCTCTGACCCCCCTCTGACCCCCCGACCCCCCTCTGAGCCCCCGACCCCACTCCGACCCCCCTCTGACCCCCAGACCCCCCCTCTGACCCCCGACCCCCATCTGAGCCCCAGACACACCTCCGACACCCCTCCGACCCCCCTCTGACCCCCCGACCGCCCTCTGACCCCCCTCCGACCCCCCCTCTGACCCCCCTCTGACCCCCCGACCCCCCTCTGACCCTCCTCCGACCCCCGACCCCCCTCTGACCACCCCTCTGACCCCCCGACCCCCCTCTGAGCCCCCGACACACCTCCGACACCCCTCTGACCCCACTCCGACCCCCCTCTGACCCCCCGACCCCCCCTCTGACCCCCCCTCTGACCCCCCGACCCCCCTCTGACCCCTGACCTCAAACTGCGACATTTTATATCTGAATATTTGATCTAAAACCCGTCAGACAAAATGGAGTCTGGAAAATGTCACTGACCCACAGAGCAGAACCGACACCTTCCCCCTGGAGCCGAGTCTGCGGGAAACCTGCAGGAACAAGAGAGACTGAACCAGGACTGAACCAGGACTGAACCAGGACTGAACCAGGACTAAACCAGGACTGAACCAGGACTGAACCAGGACTGAACCAGGACTAAACCAGGACTGAACCAGGACTGAACCAGGACTAAACCAGGACTGAACCAGGACTGAACCAGGACTGAACCAGGACTAAACCTGGACTGAACCAGAACTAAACCAAGGACTGAACCAGGACTAAACCAGGACTAAACCAGGACTAAACCAGGACTAAACCAGGACTAAACCAGGACTGAACCAGGACTGAACCAGGACTAAACCGGGACTGAACCGGGACTGAACCAGGACTAAACCAGGACTAAACCAGGTCTAAACCAGGACTGAACCAGGTCTAAACCAGGACTGAACCAGGACTAAACCAGGACTAAACCAGGACTAAACCAGGACTAAACCAGGACTAAACCAGGACTAAACCAGGACTAAACCAGGTGTAAACCAGGACTAAACCAGGACTAAACCAGGACTAAACCAGGACTAAACCAGGACTAAACCAGGACTAAACCAGGACTAAACCAGGTGTAAACCAGGACTAAACCAGGACTAAACCAGGACTAAACCAGGTGTAAACCAGGACTAAACCAGGACTGAACCAGGACTAAACCAGGACTAAACCAGGTGTAAACCAGGTCTAAACCAGGACTGAACCAGGACTAAACCAGGACTAAACCAGGACTAACCCTTGTTGTGGTTGGAAAATATGTTTTCTTTGAAATCAGAAAGCTGTGTGAGATTTATCAGAGAGTGGCAGGTGCAGTGACAGGTGCAGTGACAGGTGCAGTGGCAGGTACAGTGACAGGTGCAGTGGCAGGTGCAGTGGCAGGTGCATGTTACCTGTCCCATGAGGCGACAGGTGAACTGGGCTCTGACGGAGACGAACTGAGTCCAGACGAGATTCAGAGAAAACAAGAAACAACTCAAATACAAAACCTGTAACAGAGAAAAAGAATCAGGACTAAACCAGGACTGAACCAGGTCTAAACCAGGACTAAACCAGGTCTAAACCAGGACTAAACCAGGTCTAAACCAGGACTAAACCAGGTCTAAACCAGGACTGAACCAGGACTGAACCAGGACTAAACCAGGTC
Source organism: Odontamblyopus lacepedii (assembly GCA_034769755.1). Lineage (NCBI taxonomy): Eukaryota > Metazoa > Chordata > Actinopteri > Gobiiformes > Gobiidae > Odontamblyopus > Odontamblyopus lacepedii. The sequence goes on from CM068347.1 coordinate 1,440,500, forward strand.
TAAACCAGGACTGAACCAGGACTAAACCAGGACTAAACCAGGACTAAACCAGGACTAAACCAGGTCTAAACCAGGACTGAACCAGGACTGAACCAGGACTAAACCAGGTCTAAACCAGGACTGAACCAGGACTAAACCAGGACTGAACCAGGACTGAACCAGGACTGAACCAGGACTAAACCAGGTCTAAACCAGGACTGAACCAGGACTGAACCAGGACTGAACCAGGACTGAACCAGGACTAAACCAGGTCTAAACCAGGACTAAACCAGGACTGAACCAGGACTAAACCAGGTCTAAACCAGGACTGAACCAGGACTGAACCAGGACTGAACCAGGACTGAACCAGGACTAAACCAGGACTGAACCAGGTCTAAACCAGGTCTAAACCAGGACTAAACCAGGTCTAAACCAGGACTGAACCAGGACTGAACCAGGACTGAACCAGGACTGAACCAGGACTGAACCAGGACTGAACCAGGACTGAACCAGGACTGAACCAGGTCTAAACCAGGTCTAAACCAGAACTAAACCAGGTCTAAACCAGGACTAAACCAGGACTAAACCAGGTCTAAACCAGGTCTAAACCAGGACTAAACCAAGTCTAAACCAGGTCTAAACCAGAACTAAACCAGGTCTAAACCAGGTCTTAAATGTGGGTCAGGTCCGGGTTGTTTTAAATCAGTGTTGACAGTTTGACCCTGTTCTTTTGTTTTGGTTCAACGAAGCCTCAAACTCTGCTCCAGAACAAGAATCCCACTGAAAAACAAGATCCAGACCTGGTTTAGTCCAGGTTTAGTCCTGGTTCAGTCCTGGTTCAGTCCTGGTTTAGTCCATGGTTTATTCCTGGTTCAGTCCTGGTTTAGTCCTGGTTTAGTCCTGGTTCAGTCCTGGTTTAGTCCTGGTTTAGACCTGGTTTAGTTCTGGTTTAGACCTGGTTTAGTCCTGGTTCAGTCCTGGTTCAGTCCTGGTTCAGTCCTGGTTCAGTCCTGGTTTAGTCCTGGTTCAGTCCTGGTTTAGTCCTGGTTCAGTCCTGGTTTAGTCCTGGTTTAGTCCTGGTTTAGTCCTGGTTTAGTCCTGGTTTAGTCCTGGTTTAGTCCTGGTTTAGTCCTGGTTCAGTCCTGGTTTAGTCCTGGTTTAGTCCTGGTTCAGTCCTGGTTTAGTCCTGGTTTAGTCCTGGTTTAGTCCTGGTTCAGTCCTGGTTTAGTCCTGGTTTAGTCCTGGTTTAGTCCTGGTTCAGTCCTGGTTTAGTCCTGGTTTAGTCCTGGTTCAGTCCTGGTTTAGTCCTGGTTTAGTTCTGTCTCGTGTTGTGGTGGAGTTTTATTTTGAAAAACCCGACTTCCTGTTCAGTTTCAGCTGTGAAACATGATGTGAAACCTCAGAACCTCGTGGAGCTATTTACAGAAGAAAAGTTCCAACAAACGATTTACAAATGTCAAACTTGTGCTTCCCCTTCAACGGCACAAAGAGTCTGAGAGTCCGACTGAACCAGGACTGAACCAGGACTGAACCAGGACTGAAACAGGACTGAACCAGGACTGAACCAGGACTGAACCAGGACTAAACCAGGACTAAACCAGGACTAAACCAGGACTGAACCAGGACTGAACCAGGACTAAACCAGGACTAAACCAGGACTGAACCAGGACTAAACCAGGACTAAACCAGGACTGAACCAGGACTGAACCAGGACTAAACCAGGACTAAACCAGGACTGAACCAGGACTGAACCAGGACTGAACCAGGACTGAACCAGGACTAAACCAGGACTGAACCAGGACTGAACCAGGACTGAACCAGGACTGAACCAGGACTGAACCAGGACTGAACCAGGACTGAACCAGGACTGAACCAGGACTGAACCAGGACTGAACCAGGACTGAACCAGGACTGAACCAGGACTAAACCAGGACTGAACCAGGACTGAACCAGGACTGAACCAGGACTAAACCAGGACTGAACCAGGACTGAACCAGGACTTTACCAGGACTGAACCAGGACTAAATCAGGACTGAACCAGGACTGAACCAGGACTGAACCAGGACTAAACCAGGACTAAACCAGGACTGAACTAGGACTGAACCAGGACTAAACCAGGTCTAAACCAGGTCTAAACCAGGACTGAACCAGGACGAAAGCGTTGGACTTTTCATGGAATAATAATAATAGTGAATTGATTTTTTTCTGTGAATTCAAACACAAATGTGCCTCTGAACTCTGAGCTGTGATGAAGACGCTGCGTCGACCTGACGAGTGCGAAACACTTTGTTATGAAACACGTCAGTTTGACCCATAATGCACCTGTTCAAGGGGGCGGAGCCAGGAGCACCCGTCAAACATGGCCGCCGCCAGGAGCCAGAGCAGAGACAGGAGCAAATCTGAGAGAGCGAGACACAGGAGAGGGCAGACCTGAGGAGAGACCGGGTTAGACCGGGTTAGACCGGGTTTAGTCCTGGTTCAGTCCTGGTTCAGTCCTGGTTTAGTCCTGGTTCAGTCCTGGTTTAGTCCTGGTTCAGTCCTGGTTCAGTCCTGGTTCAGTCCTGTTTCAGTCCTGGTTCAGTCCTGGTTCAGTCCTGGTTCAGTCCTGGTTCAGACCTGGTTCAGTCCTGGTTCAGTCCTGGTTCAGTCCTGGTTTAGTCTTTGTTTAGTCCTGGTTTAGTCCTGGTTCAGACCTCAGTCCTGAGTCTCTTGGACGTCACACAGATGATGATGGAGCTCGACCCAAAAACACTGCAACAAACAAATAGTCGACATCAGACCAGAACCAGACCAGGACCAGACCAGGACCTGGACCAGGACCAGGACCAGACCAGGACCAGACCAGGACCAGGACCAGGACCAGGACCAGGACCAGGACCAGACCAGGACCAGGACCAGGACCAGGACCAGACCAGGACCAGGACCAGGTCTAAAGTGTTCCTCATCCCCTCGGGAGAAACCAAGTTCAGGTTCATGTTGGTGTGAGCTGCAGTACTATCACAGTATTACTGTAGTACTATCACAGTATTACTGTAGTACTATCACAGTATTATTGTAGTACTATCACAGTATTATTGTAGTACTATCACAGTATTACTGTAGTACTATCACAGTATTACTGTAGTACTATCACAGTATTATTGTAGTACTATCACAGTATTATTGTAGTACTATCACAGTATTACTGTAGTACTATCACAGTATTACTGTAGTACTATCATACTATCGCAGTATTACTGTAGTACTATCGCAGTATTACTGTAGTACTATCACAGTATTATTGTAGTACTATCACAGTATTATTGTAGTACTATCACAGTATTACTGTAGTACTATCACAGTATTACTGTAGTACTATCGCAGTATTACTGTAGTACTATCACAGTATTACTGTAGTACTATCGCAGTATTACTGTAGTACTATCACAGTATTACTGTAGTACTATCACAGTATTACTGTAGTACTATCACAGTATTACTGTAGTACTATCGCAGTATTACTGTAGTACTATCACAGTATTATTGTAGTACTATCACAGTATTATTGTAGTACTATCACAGTATTACTGTAGTACTATCACAGTATTACTGTAGTACTATCGCAGTATTACTGTAGTACTATCGCAGTATTACTGTAGTACTATCGCAGTATTATTGTAGTACTATCACAATATTATTGTAGTACTATCACAGTATTATTGTAGTACTATCACAGTATTACTGTAGTACTATCGCAGTATTACTGTAGTACTATCGCAGTATTATTGTAGTACTATCACAGTATTATTGTAGTACTATCACAGTATTACTGTAGTACTATCACAGTATTACTGTAGTACTATCACAGTATTATTGTAGTACTATCACAGTATTATTGTAGTACTATCACAGTATTATTGTAGTACTATCACAGTATTATTGTAGTACTATCACAGTATTATTGTAGTACTATCACAGTATTACTGTAGTACTATCACAGTATTACTGTAGTACTATCGCAGTATTATTGTAGTACTATCGCAGTATTACTGTAGTACTATCACAGTATTATTGTAGTACTATCACAGTATTACTGTAGTACTATCACAGTATTACTGTAGTACTATCGCAGTATTACTGTAGTACTATCACAGTATTATTGTAGTACTATCACAGTATTACTGTAGTACTATCACAGTATTACTGTAGTACTATCGCAGTATTACTGTAGTACTATCGCAGTATTACTGTAGTACTATCGCAGTATTATTGTAGTACTATCGCAGTATTATTGTAGTACTATCGCAGTATTATTGTAGTACTATCACAGTATTACTGTAGTACTATCACAGTATTACTGTAGTACTATCGCAGTATTACTGTAGTACTATCGCAGTATTACTGTAGTACTATCGCAGTATTATTGTAGTACTATCACAGTATTATTGTAGTACTATCACAGTATTATTGTAGTACTATCACAGTATTACTGTAGTACTATCGCAGTATTACTGTAGTACTATCACAGTATTACTGTAGTACTATCGCAGTATTACGGTAGTACTATCACAGTATTATTGTAGTACTATCGCAGTATTACTGTAGTACTATCGCAGTATTATTGTAGTACTATCACAGTATTATTGTAGTACTATCACAGTATTATTGTAGTACTATCACAGTATTACTGTAGTACTATCGCAGTATTACTGTAGTACTATCACAGTATTATTGTAGTACTATCGCAGTATTACTGTAGTACTATCACAGTATTATTGTAGTACTATCACAGTATTACTGTAGTACTATCACAGTATTACTGTAGTACTATCACAGTATTATTGTAGTACTATCGCAGTATTACTGTAGTACTATCGCAGTATTATTGTAGTACTATCACAGTATTATTGTAGTACTATCACAGTATTATTGTAGTACTATCACAGTATTACTGTAGTACTATCGCAGTATTACTGTCGTACTATCACAGTATTATTGTAGTACTATCACAGTATTATTGTAGTACTATCACAGTATTACTGTAGTACTATCGCAGTATTACTGTAGTACTATCACAGTATTATTGTAGTACTATCACAGTATTACTGTAGTACTATCGCAGTATTACTGTAGTACTATCACAGTATTACTGTAGTACTATCGCAGTATTACGGTAGTACTATCACAGTATTATTGTAGTACTATCGCAGTATTACTGTAGTACTATCGCAGTATTATTGTAGTACTATCACAGTATTATTGTAGTACTATCACAGTATTATTGTAGTACTATCACAGTATTACTGTAGTACTATCGCAGTATTACTGTAGTACTATCACAGTATTATTGTAGTACTATCGCAGTATTACTGTAGTACTATCACAGTATTATTGTAGTACTATCACAGTATTACTGTAGTACTATCACAGTATTACTGTAGTACTATCACAGTATTATTGTAGTACTATCGCAGTATTACTGTAGTACTATCGCAGTATTATTGTAGTACTATCACAGTATTATTGTAGTACTATCACAGTATTATTGTAGTACTATCACAGTATTACTGTAGTACTATCGCAGTATTACTGTAGTACTATCACAGTATTATTGTAGTACTATCACAGTATTATTGTAGTACTATCACAGTATTACTGTAGTACTATCGCAGTATTACTGTAGTACTATCACAGTATTATTGTAGTACTATCGCAGTATTACTGTAGTACTATCACAGTATTACTGTAGTACTATCAGAGTATTATTGTAGTACTATCGCAGTATTACTGTAGTACTATCACAGTATTATTGTAGTACTATCACAGTATTATTGTAGTACTATCACAGTATTACTGTAGTACTATCGCAGTATTACTGTAGTACTATCACAGTATTACTGTAGTACTATCGCAGTATTACTGTAGTACTATCACAGTATTACTGTAGTACTATCACAGTATTACTGTAGTACTATCACAGTATTATTGTAGTACTATCGCAGTATTACTGTAGTACTATCGCAGTATTATTGTAGTACTATCACAGTATTATTGTAGTACTATCACAGTATTATTGTAGTACTATCACAGTATTACTGTAGTACTATCGCAGTATTACTGTAGTACTATCACAGTATTACTGTAGTACTATCGCAGTATTATTGTAGTACTATCACAGTATTACTGTAGTACTATCACAGTATTACTGTCGTACTATCACAGTATTATTGTAGTACTATCACAGTATTACTGTAGTACTATCGCAGTATTACTGTAGTACTATCACAGTATTATTGTAGTACTATCACAGTATTATTGTAGTACTATCACAGTATTATTGTAGTACTATCACAGTATTACTGTAGTACTATCGCAGTATTACTGTAGTACTATCGCAGTATTATTGTAGTACTATCACAGTATTACTGTAGTACTATCGCAGTATTATTGTAGTACTATCACAGTATTACTTTAGTACTATCACAGTATTACTTTAGTACTATCACAGTATTATTGTAGTACTATCACAGTATTACTTTAGTACTATCACAGTATTACTTTAGTACTATCACAGTATTACTTTAGTACTATCACAGTATTACTGTAGTACTATCGCAGTATTACTTTAGTACTATCACAGTATTACTGTAGTACTATCACAGTATTACTTTAGTACTATCGCAGTATTACTGTAGTACTATCACAGTATTACTGTAGTACTATCACAGTATTACTTTAGTACTATCACAGTATTACTTTAGTACTATCACAGTATTATTGTAGTACTATCACAGTATTACTGTAGTACTATCACAGTATTACTTTAGTACTATCACAGTATTACTTTAGTACTATCACAGTATTACTGTAGTACTAACACAGTATTACTGTAGTACTATCACAGTATTACTTTAGTACTATCACAGTATTACTTTAGTACTATCACAGTATTATTGTAGTACTATCACAGTATTACTGTAGTACTATCACAGTATTACTTTAGTACTATCACAGTATTACTTTAGTACTATCACAGTATTACTGTAGTACTATCGCAGTATTATTGTAGTACTATCACAGTATTACTGTAGTACTATCACAGTATTACTTTAGTACTATCGCAGTATTACTGTAGTACTATCGCAGTATTATTGTAGTACTATCACAGTATTATTGTAGTACTATCACAGTATTACTGTAGTACTATCACAGTATTACTGTAGTACTATCACAGTATTACTGTAGTACTATCACAGTATTACTGTAGTACTATCACAGTATTACTGTAGTACTATCACAGTATTACTGTAGTACTATCACAGTATTACTGTAGTACTATCACAGTATTACTGTAGTACTATCACAGTATTACTGTAGTACTATCACAGTATTACTGTAGTACTATCACAGTATTACTGTAGTACTATCACAGTATTACTGTAGTACTATCACAGTATTACTTTAGTACTATCACAGTATTACTGTAGTACTATCACAGTATTACTGTAGTACTATCACAGTATTACTGTAGTACTATCACAGTATTACTTTAGTACTATCACAGTATTACTGTAGTACTATCACAGTATTACTGTAGTACTATCACAGTATTACTGTAGTACTATCACAGTATTACTTTAGTACTATCACAGTATTACTTTAGTACTATCACAGTATTACTGTAGTACTATCACAGTATTACTTTAGTACTATCACAGTATTACTTTAGTACTATCACAGTATTATTGTAGTACTATCACAGTATTACTTTAGTACTATCACAGTATTATTGTAGTACTATCACAGTATTATTGTAGTACTATCACAGTATTACTTTAGTACTATCACAGTATTACTTTAGTACTATCACAGTATTACTGTAGTACTATCACAGTATTACTGTAGTACTACCACAGTATTATTGTAGTACTATCACAGTATTACTGTAGTACTATCACAGTATTACTTTAGTACTATCACAGTATTACTTTAGTACTATCACAGTATTACTTTAGTACTATCACAGTATTACTGTAGTACTATCACAGTATTACTTTAGTACTATCACAGTATTACTTTAGTACTATCACAGTATTACTGTAGTACTATCACAGTATTACTGTAGTACTATCACAGTATTATTGTAGTACTATCACAGTATTACTGTAGTACTATCACAGTATTACTGTAGTACTATCACAGTATTATTGTAGTACTATCACAGTATTATTGTAGTACTATCACAGTATTACTGTAGTACTATCGCAGTATTACTGTAGTACTATCGCAGTATTATTGTAGTACTATCGCAGTATTATTGTAGTACTATCACAGTATTACTGTAGTACTATCGCAGTATTACTGTAGTACTATCACAGTATTACTGTAGTACTATCACAGTATTACTGTAGTACTATCACAGTATTATTGTAGTACTATCACAGTATTATTGTAGTACTATCACAGTATTATTGTAGTACTATCACAGTATTACTGTAGTACTATCACAGTATTACTGTAGTACTATCACAGTATTATTGTAGTACTATCACAGTATTACTGTAGTACTATCACAGTATTCCTGTAGTACTATCACAGTATTCCTGTAGTACTATCACAGTATTACTGTAGTACTATCGCAGTATTACTGTAGTACTATCACAGTATTATTGTAGTACTATCACAGTATTATTGTAGTACTATCACAGTATTACTGTAGTACTATCGCAGTATTACTGTAGTACTATCGCAGTATTATTGTAGTACTATCGCAGTATTATTGTAGTACTATCACAGTATTACTGTAGTACTATCGCAGTATTACTGTAGTACTATCACAGTATTACTGTAGTACTATCACAGTATTACTGTAGTACTATCACAGTATTATTGTAGTACTATCACAGTATTATTGTAGTACTATCGCAGTATTACTGTAGTACTATCGCAGTATTACTGTAGTACTATCACAGTATTATTGTAGTACTATCACAGTATTACTGTAGTACTATCACAGTATTACTGTAGTACTATCACAGTATTACTGTAGTACTATCACAGTATTATTGTAGTACTATCACAGTATTACTGTAGTACTATCACAGTATTACTGTAGTACTATCACAGTATTACTGTAGTACTATCACAGTATTACTGTAGTACTATCACAGTATTATTGTAGTACTATCACAGTATTATTGTAGTACTATCACAGTATTACTGTAGTACTATCACAGAGTAAAGGTTCTGACCTGAAGGAGGTTGTGATGATCTGGGTCCATCTCAGCGCTGCAGAAACCTGAAACAAACCCACAGTGAGACCTGGTCTAGTCCTGGTCCTGGTCTCAGGTCTGGTCCTGGTCCTGGTCTAGTCCTGGTCCTGGTCTCAGGTCTGGTCCTGGTCCTGGTCCTGGTCCTGGTCCTGGTCCAGGTCCTGGTCCTGGTCCTGGTCCAGGTCCTGGTCCTGGTCTAGTCCTGGTCCTGGTCCTGGTCCTGGTCCTGGTCCTGGTCCTGGTCCAGGTCCTGGTCCTGGTCCTGGTCTTGGTCCTGGTCCTGGTCCTGGTCCTGGTCCTGGTCCTGGTCTGGTCCTGGTCCTGGTCCTGGTCCTGGTCCTGGTCTAAACATGAGGACCATCAAGACTAAACTGTGACCAAGGAGAAAATTAAATGATGAAGTGAAAAAAATCCCCCAAGAAACAGGTGTTTCCAAAAATTGTTTTGAAAATTAAAAACCTAAACCAGAACTAAACCAGGACTAAACCAGGACTAAACCAGGACTAAACCAGGACTAAACCTGAACTAAACCAGAACTAAACCAGGACTAAACCAGGACTAAACCAGGACTAAACCAGAACTAAACCAGAACTAAACCAGGACTAAACCAGAACTAAACCTGAACTAAACCAGGACTAAACCAGGACTAAACCAGAACTAAACCTGAACTAAACCAGAACTAAACCAGGACTAAACCTGAACTAAACCAGAACTAAACCAGGACTAAACCAGGACTAAACCAGAACTAAACCTGAACTAAACCAGAACTAAACCAGGACTAAACCAGGACTAAACCAGAACTAAACCTGAACTAAACCAGAACTAAACCAGGACTAAACCAGGACTAAACCAGGACTAAACCAGAACTAAACCAGGACTAAACCAGGACTAAACCAGGACTAAACCAGAACTAGACCAGGACTAAACCAGGACTAAACCAGGACTAAACCAGGACTAAACCAGAACTAAACCAGAACTAAACCAGGACTAAACCAGAACTAAACCAGGACTAAACCAGGACTAAACCAGGACTAAACAGGTTCTGGTTCTGGTTCTGACCTGGGTCCAGTCCTGCTCGGCGCTCGTGTTCAGGCTCAGTCCGACTCTCATCCTCCAGAAAGAAAAAGATCCACAAAAACAGAACCTCAGGCCCAAAGGATCCAGAGCAGAGAAATGTTTTAATCAGAGACTCAAAGTGACGCTCTGCTCCTGACCCCGCCCCTCTGCTCCTGACCCCGCCCCCTCTGCTCCTGACCCCGCCCCCTCTGCCACTGACCCCACCCCCTCTGCTCCTGACCCCGCACCTCTGCTCCTGACCCCACCCCCTCTGATCCAGACCCCGCCCCCTCTGCTCCTGACCCCGCACCCTCTGCCACTGACCCCACCCCCTCTGATCCTGACCCCGCCCCCTCTGCCACTGACCCCACCCCCTCTGATCCAGACCCCGCCCCCTCTGCCACTGACCCCACCCCCTCTGATCCAGACCCCGCCCCTTCTGCTCCTGACCCCGCCCCCTCTGCCACTGACCCCACCCCCTCTGATCCAGACCCCGCCCCTTCTGCTCCTGACCCCGCCCCCTCTGCCACTGACCCCACCCCCTCTGCTCCAGACCCCGCCCCCTCTGCTCCTGACCCCGCCCCCTCTGCCCGACCCCGCCCCCTCTGCCTCTGACCCCGCCCCCTCTGCTCCTGACCCCGCCCCCTCTGCTCCTGACCCCGCCCCCTCTGTCCCTGCCACAAGTTACGGACAAAGAATAAAAATATAAATCTTCATAATAAATTCTAAATAAGCAGCAAAAAAGTCAAATAAAACTTTATCATAGAAATGAAAATGTACAAGTCAAAATAAAATAGAAAATAAGTCAAAAAATATCTCAACTTTATACAAGAGTCAATAACGAAAAATGGTTGAATTGTTGTAAAGTTGTAGGGAGTATTATCTGTGACAACAGCGCCCCCAAGCTGTTCCAGAGTGCAGCTGCAACAGGTAAAAAAGAGACCACTTGGTTCAGTCCTGGTTTAGTCCCGGTTCAGTCCCGGTTTAGTCCCGGTCTAGTCCTGGTTTAGTCCTGGTTTAGTCCTGGTCTAGTTCTGGTTTAGTCTTGGTTCAGTCCTGGTTTAGTCCTGGTTTAGTCCTGGTTTAGTCCTGGTCTAGTCCTGGTCTAGTCCTGGTCTAGTCCTGGTTTAGTCTTGGTTCAATCCTGGTTCAGTCCTGGTTTAGTCCTGGTTTAGTCCTGGTTTAGTCCTGGTCTAGTCCTGGTTTAGTCTTGGTTCAGTCCTGGTTCAGTCCTGGTTTAGTCCTGGTTCAGTCCTGGTTTACTCCTGGTTTAGTCCTGGTTTAGTCCTGGTTCAGTCCTGGTTTAGTCCTGGTTTAGTCCTGGTCTAGTCCTGGTCTAGTCCTGGTTTAGTCCTGGTTTAGTCCTGGTTTAGTCCTGGTTCAGTCCTGGTTTAGTTCTGGTTTAGTCCTGGTTTAGTCCTGGTTTAGTCCTGGTCTAGTCCTGGTCTAGTCCTGGTTTAGTCCTGGTTTAGTCCTGGTTTAGTCCTGGTTTAGTTCTGGTTTAGTCCTGGTTTAGTCCTGGTTTAGTCCTGGTCTAGTCCTGGTTCAGTCCTGGTTTAGTCCCGGTTCAGTCCCGGTTTAGTCCCGGTCTAGTCCCGGTTTAGTCCTGGTTTAGTCCTGGTCTAGTTCTGGTTTAGTCTTGGTTCAGTCCTGGTTTAGTCCTGGTTTAGTCCTGGTTTAGTCCTGGTCTAGTCCTGGTCTAGTCCTGGTTTAGTCTTGGTTCAGTCCTGGTTCAGTCCTGGTTTAGTCCTGGTTTAGTCCTGGTTTAGTCCTGGTCTAGTTCTGGTTTAGTCTTGGTTCAGTCCTGGTTTAGTCCTGGTTTAGTCCTGGTTTAGTCCTGGTCTAGTCCTGGTTTAGTCTTGGTTCAGTCCTGGTTCAGTCCTGGTTTAGTCCTGGTCTAGTCCTGGTTTAGTCTTGGTTCAGTCCTGGTTTAGTCCTGGTTTAGTCCTGGTTTAGTCCTGGTTCAGTCCTGGTTTACTCCTGGTTTAGTCCTGGTTTAGTCCTGGTTCAGTCCTGGTTTACTCCTGGTTTAGTCCTGGTTTAGTCCTGGTTCAGTCCTGGTTTAGTCCTGGTTTAGTCCTGGTCTAGTCCTGGTTTAGTCCTGGTTTAGTCCTGGTTCAGTCCTGGTTTAGTCCTGGTTTAGTCCTGGTCTAGTCCTGGTTTAGTCCTGGTTTAGTCCTGGTTTAGTCCTGGTTCAGTCCTGGTTTAGTTCTGGTTTAGTCCTGGTTTAGTCCTGGTTTACTCCTGGTTTAGTCCTGGTTTAGTCCTGGTTCAGTCCTGGTTTAGTCCTGGTTTAGTCCTGGTCTAGTCCTGGTTTAGTCCTGGTTTAGTCCTGGTTTAGTCCTGGTTCAGTCCTGGTTTAGTCCTGGTTCAGTCCTGGTTCTGTCCTGGTTTAGTCCTGGTTCAGTCCTGGTTTACTCCTGGTTTAGTCCTGGTTTAGTCCTGGTTCAGTCCTGGTTTAGTCCTGGTTTAGTCCTGGTCTAGTCCTGGTCTAGTCCTGGTTTAGTCCTGGTTTAGTCCTGGTTTAGTCCTGGTTTAGTCCTGTTTTAGTCCTGGTTCAGTCCTGGTTTAGTCCTGGTTCAGTCCTGGTTTACTCCTGGTTTAGTCCTGGTTTAGTCCTGGTTCAGTCCTGGTTTAGTCCTGGTTTAGTCCTGGTCTAGTCCTGGTCTAGTCCTGGTTTAGTCCTGGTTTAGTCCTGGTTTAGTCCTGGTCTAGTCCTGGTCTAGTCCTGGTTTAGTCCTGGTTTAGTCCTGTTTTAGTCCTGGTTCAGTCCTGGTTTAGTCCTGGTTTAGTCCTGGTCTAGTCCTGGTTTAGTCCTGGTTTAGTCCTGGTTTAGTCCTGGTCTAGTCCTGGTCTAGTCCTGGTCTAGTCCTGGTTTAGTCCTGGTTTAGTCCTGTTTTAGTCCTGGTTCAGTCCTGGTTTAGTTCTGGTTTAGTTCTGGTCTAGTCCTGGTTTAGTCCTGGTCCTGCTCCGGGGCTGCAGGGGGCGCTGTGTCGCTCTGTGCCCGCCGGTGTCGCACTTCCGGCCGGCCTCATGCGGGAGTCCTTCAGCTGCTCTTCGCTCTTTCTGCGGGTTTGTGCGGGAATAACCGCGCAGAAACACGCACGCATCTCCTGTGAGGACACGTGACCCGGACCCCGCACGTTTAACGCGAGAATCTGCGGGAAAAACGCGTCAGGGCGAAGGTTCGTGCGTTAGAACAGCGCAAAACATGTTCTACTGTTCCGAGTCTGTTTGTTTCCTTCATGTTTGACTCTTTATTATTGGCCTGTTACATCTGCAAAGCTCCAAACGCTCTGCTCCACCTCGTGACGTCATGAAGCAGTAATGAAATGATTTTAGTGAAGGTGTGTGGAGTTTAAAAACACAGTGGAACAACTTGGTTCAGACCTGGTTTAGTCCTGGTTTAGACCTGGTTTAGTCCTGGTTTAGTCCTGGTTTAGTCCTGGTTTAGTCCTGGTTTAGTCCTGGTTTAGACCTGGTTTAGACCTGGTTTAGTCCTGGTTTAGTCCTGGTTCAGTCCTGGTTTAGTCCTGGTTCAGTCCTGGTTTAGACCTGGTTTAGACCTGGTTTAGTCCTGGTTTAGTCCTGGTTCAGTCCTGGTTTAGACCTGGTTCAGTCCTGGTTTAGTCCTGGTTTAGTCCTGGTTTAGACCTGGTTTAGTCCTGGTTTAGACCTGGTTTAGACCTGGTTTAGTCCTGGTTTAGTCCTGGTTCAGTCCTGGTTTAGACCTGGTTCAGTCCTGGTTTAGTCCTGGTTTAGTCCTGGTTTAGACCTGGTTTAGTCCTGGTTTAGACCTGGTTTAGACCTGGTTTAGTCCTGGTTTAGACCTGGTTCAGTCCTGGTTTAGTCCTGGTTTAGACCTGGTTTAGTCCTGGTTTAGACCTGGTTTAGACCTGGTTTAGACCTGGTTTAGTCCTGGTTCAGTCCTGGTTCAGTCCTGGTTCAGTCCTGGTTTAAACCTGGTTCAGTCCTGGTTTAGTCCTGGTTTAGTCCTGGTTTAGACCTGGTTTAGTCCTGGTTTAGTCCTGGTTTAGTCCTGGTTTAGACCTGGTTTAGACCTGGTTTAGTCCTGGTTTAGACCTGGTTTAGACCTGGTTTAGTCCTGGTTTAGTCCTGGTTTAGACATGATTTAGACCTGGTTTAGTCCTGGTTTAGTCCTGGTTTAGTCCTGGTTTAGACCTGGTTTAGTCCTGGTTTAGTCCTGGTTTAGTCCTGGTTTAGACCTGGTTTAGTCCTGGTTTAGTCCTGGTTTAGTCCTGGTTTAGACCTGGTTTAGTCCTGGTTTAGACCTGGTTTAGACCTGGTTTAGTCCTGGTTTAGTCCTGGTTTAGACCTGGTTTAGTCCTGGTTTAGTCCTGGTTTAGACCTGGTTTAGTCCTGGTTTAGTCCTGGTTTAGTCCTGGTTTAGTCCTGGTTTAGACCTGGTTTAGTCCTGGTTTAGTCCTGGTTTAGTCCTGGTTTAGACCTGGTTTAGTCCTGGTTTAGTCCTGGTTTAGTCCTGGTTTAGTCCTGGTTTAGTCCTGGTTTAGTCCTGGTTTAGTCCTGGTTTAGTCCTGGTCTCTTCTCGTTTCTCTTCTTGTTGTGATTATTTCTGTTTGTTTTGTGATGTTGAAGTTTCTCATTTTGTGTCTGATCTGCACAAACGAACTCGCCTCACGCCGGATCTGATCTGTCAGGATGATGTCCCTGCTGAAGCTCAGGCCTGTGCTGACCTCTGTGACCCCTGTGACCCCACTGACCTCGCTGCTCTCAGGTCAGTCTCTCTCTGACCTTTGACCTTTGACCTGCATCATTTCTGAAAAAAAATCCAGTTCACCTTAGATTAGGAAAGAGTTTTAACCCCTGAAGACCTGAGGGTTTAGTACATTTCTCCTGGATGTTTGTCTTAATGTTGCTTTTAAAACTGCCCCTTTTCCCCCTAATGAAGTGTTCTACCTCCTTTTGTTCAGTCCAACCTGTTATTTCACAATCTGCTGCTGTAGTTGTGTCATGAGGCTGTGATAAAAGCTACAGGACCAGAAATAGAGATGAAAAAAAAACAGAAAATAAAATTCACTCTTTTATACAAAACCCACAGCAAACATGTAGAAACAACTTTTTGGACATAAAAATGCTTAATTTAGGGCCTGAGCTACAAAAATGCAAAATCTCAAGTCTGTAAGTAAATTAAAAATCTCCTTATTGCCCTAAAAACAAAAAAAGTGCAGTGGCTCCATGACTTTCCTGGTCCAGTCCTGGAAACAGCTCCTGTCAGGTCCAGGGCCAGAGCCACAGCACTTCTGCATTTCCAGGGTGGAAATTACATTTGGATTTGTTCATTTGGACTGAAATAAACCTTTAAATAAAAATAGAAAGAGATGCACAATTACACACACCAAGATGTGTCATTTTCCATGTGTGTGAGAATTAACTCCACTTAGAGCGACTTTTTCCCTCGTTATAAACACACACAGTCAGAGGAGTCGACCATCTTGACTCACTTCACTCTTTGGCAAAGTTTGGCTCCATCAAAATGGACGGAGCGCATGAGTTTGGGGAAAACAAAGTTCCTGTTGGACACTCGTTTTGCTCCCGTCATCACACAGCGTGAGTGTGACGTAGGATAAAGCCGCAGAAATGTACGGAAACCTCTCTGTCTGCACTTTCAGAGGGGAAAAGGACGGTTCTGTCTTTACCGTTAAAGTTCTGCGGTTATAGAAACTCGTTCCTCTGAGTCGTGGACGATACTTAAACTCTGAATCGTTCTGTGTCTGATCCGAACGTCATTCCTGTGATTTCTCTGTGCCTCAGTTTCCCATCATGCTTTGCTGCCGTCCCTGGCGTCCCGGGCGGCGATGGCGACTCTGAACCAGATGCACCGAGCGGGTCGACCCCGGGCGCAGCCGCCCTCCGCCCCCGGCGCCACATTCGGCCGCCCGCAGCTCAAAGCCGTCGTGCTCAAAACCCTGATCCGGAAACCCAAAAAGCCCAACTCGGCGAACAGGAAGTGCGCGCGCGTCCGGCTGTCCAACGGGAAGGAGGCCGTGGCCTTCATCCCCGGAGAGGGACACAACCTGCAGGAGCACAACGTGGTCCTGGTGCAGGGAGGACGCACCCAGGACCTGCCCGGGGTCCAGCTCAAGGTCGTCCGGGGCAAATACGACTGCGCCCACGTGGTCAAGAAGAAGCAGTGACACCCGGACTGGACTGGACCTGGTTTGGATCTGGTCTGGACCTGGTTTGGACCTGGTTTGGACCTGGTTTAGGCCTGGTTTGGACCTGGTTTAGGCCTGGTTTGGACCTGGTTTGGACCTGGTCTGGACCTGGTTTGGACCTGGTTTAGGCCTGGTTTGGACCTGGTTTAGGCCTGGTTTGGACCTGGTTTGGACCTGGTTTAGGCCTGGTTTGGACCTGGTTTAGGCCTGGTTTGGACCTGGTTTGGACCTGGTTTGGACCTGGTTTAGGCCTGGTTTGGACCTGGTTTGGACCTGGTTTGGACCTGGTTTGGACCTGGTTTGGACCTGGTTTAGGCCTGGTTTGGACCTGGTTTAGGCCTGGTTTGGACCTGGTTTGGACCTGGTTTGGACCTGGTTTGGACCTGGTTTGGACCTGGTTTAGGCCTGGTTTGGACCTGGTTTGGACCTGGTTTGGACCTGGTTTGGACCTGGTTTGGACCTGGTTTGGACCTGGTTTGGACCTGGTTTGGACCTGGTTTGGACCTGGTTTGGACCTGGTTTGGACCTGGTCTGGACCTGGTTTGAGACTCAGAGACTGTGGTGACTCTTCAGTATAAAACTGTAAATGAGCGTTTTATGTTTTTCATGTTTGTGAAATCGAAATTTTCCCCAAATAAAAAACAAAACAAAACCGAGTCCTGAGTTTGGATCAGAACAAAAATCGACTTCAGTAAAACCACGAAACAAACGTGAAACATTTAGTCACTTTCTGCTGTTACAAGTTTCTGCCACCAGAGGGAGACACAGCCCGAGTCCAGGAACTGAGCCTGGACCAGAGCCTGGACACATTTACACACATTTACACACATTTACACACACATTTACACACATTTACACACACATTTACACACATTTACACACACATTTACACACACATTTACACATTTACACACACATTTACACATTTTTACACACATTTACACACTTTACACACACATTTGCACAGACATTTACACATTTTTACACACATTTACACACATTTACACATTTTTACACACATTTACACACACATTTACACACATTTACATATTTACACACTTTTACACATTTACACACACATTTACACATATTTACACACATTTACACACATTTACACACACATTTACACACACATTTACACACACTTACACATTTACACATTTTCACAAACATTTACACATTTACACACATTTACACATTTAAATACATTTCCACATGTCCACACATTTACACATTTACAAACATTTACACACACATTTACACACACATTTACACACACATTTAACCACATTTACACACACATTTCATTTGCACACATTTACACACATTTACACACACATTTACACGTTTACACACATTTACGCACACATTTACACACATTTACACACATTTACACACACATTTACACACATTTACACATTTACACACACATTTACACACACATTTACACACACATTTACACATATTTACACACATTTACACACATTTATACACACATTTCCACATATTTACACACATACACACATTTACACATTTACACACATTTACACACACATTTACACACACATTTACACATTTACACACACATTTACACACACATTTACACATTTACACACACATTTACACATTTACACACATTTACACACATTTACACATTTACACACATTTACACACACATTTACACACATTTACACACACATTTACACACACATTTACACACATTTACACACACATTTACACACACATTTACACACATTTACACATTTACACACACATTTACACACAATTGCACACATTTACACATTTACACACACATTTACACACATTTACACATATTTCCACACATTTCCACACATTTCCACATATTTACACACATTTACACACACATTTACACACACATTTACACATTTACACACACATTTAAACACATTTACACACATGTATATATTTACACACATTTACACACTTTTACACATTTACACACACATTTACACATATTTACACACACATTTACACACATTTACACACACATTTACACATTTACACACACATTTACACACATTTACACACACATTTACACACACTTACACATTTACACACATTTACACACATTTTCACAAACATTTACATATTTACACACATTTACACATTTAAATACATTTCCACACACATTTACACACACATTTACACACACATTTAACCACATTTACACACATTTACACACACATTTCATTTGCACACATTTACACACATTTACACGTTTACACACATTTACGCACACATTTACACACATTTACACATTTACACACACATTTACACACATTTACACATATTTCCACACATTTACACACACATTTACACACATTTACACACACATTTACACATATTTCCACACATTTACACACACATTTACGCACATTTACACACATTTACACATTTACACACACATTTACACATTTACACACACATTCACACACACATTTACACATTTACACACACATTTACACATTTACACATTTACACACACATTTACACACATTTACACATTTACACACACATTTACACACACATTTACACACAATTACACATTTACACACATTTACACACACATTTACACATATTTCCACACATTTACACATTTACACACACATTTACACATTTACACACACATTTACACATTTACACACACATTTACACACATTTACACATTTACACACACATTTACACACACATTTACACACATTTACACATTTACACACATTTACACACACATTTACACACATTTACACATTTACACACACATTTACACATTTACACATATTTCCACACATTTCCACACATTTCCACATATTTACACACATTTACACACATACACACATTTACACATTTACACACACATTTACACATTTACACACACATTTACACACACATTTACACATTTACACACACATTTACACACATTTACACATTTACACACATTTACACACATTTACACATTTACACACACATTTACACACACAATTACACACACATTTACACATTTACACACATTTACATTTACACACATTTACACACACACATTTACACGCATGTACACACACATTTACACATTTACACACATTTACACATTTACACACATTTACACACACACACATTTACACACACATTTACACACACATTTACACACACATTTACACATTTACACACATTTACACGCATTTACACACATTTACACACATTTACATTTACACAAACATTTACACACATTTACACACACATTTACACAAACACATTTACACACATTTACACACACATTTACACAAACATTTACACACATTTACACACACATTTACACAAACACATTTAAACACATTTACACACACATTTACACACATTTACACACACATTTACACACATTTACACACACATTTACACACATTTACACATTTAAACACATTTACACATTTACACACATTTACACACACATTTACACACATTTACACACATTTACACACATTTACACACACATTTACACACATATTTACACATTTACACACATATTTAAACATTTACACACACATTTACACACATATTTACACATTTACACACATATTTACACATTTACACACACATTAGCATCTTTTTCCTTTACAGTTTAAGAAGTTTTGCTGCTAAAATCCGATTTAAAGTTTATTTGTGTAAAATGTCTCAGACTGAAGCATTCGCTGTGAATGCGGTGACGTCGCACCGGGGCCCCACGTGTGTGTCTATGGGCGGAATGTTTGGCGGTTACCGTGGAAACGCAAAGCACATCAGCAAACGCTGTCAGAAAGTTTGCACAACTGAAGAAGAATAAAAACTGGTTTTAAAAAGCACATTTTCAGTTTCCTGTGTTGTGTGTGAAGACGTCAGACAGAGCAGTGCCTCCAGTTAGAAGGAAATAAAAGAATCCAACAATTACAACTTTTATTAATAACTTTTATTATTCACCATACTGCCCCCTACAGACTCACAGGGGCAGTACTGCCCCCTACAGACTCACAGGAGCAGTACTGCCCCCTACAGACTCACAGGAGCAGTACTGCCCCCTACAGACTCACAGGAGCAGTACTGCCCCCTACAGACTCACAGGAGCAGTACTGCCCCCTACAGACTCACAGGAGCAGTACTGCCCCCTACAGACTCACAGGGGGAAGAGCAGGAAGCCGGTGAAGGTGCTGTGGTGGTTGGAGTTGTCCCAGATTTGCGTCTCGTGCCACAGGACCATCTTCAGCGTGTCTCCCTTCTCCAGCAGCAGGGCGGCGCCGTTGGAGGCCGTGTCGCTGCCGGGGCCCGAGGGCTGTTCGTGAGCGATGAGCTCGATCCGAGCGCCGTTCCGGTACAACACGGAGCTCATGGGAAACTCGGTGGGAGCGTTCGCCGTGAAGCGCACGTAGTACACGCCACGAACCGGAGCCGTGAACACGCCTGAGGAGCACAGGCAGAACAATCACACTGTGCACCTGTCAGGCTGCACCTGTCAGTGTCAGGCTGCACCTGTCTGTGTCAGACTGCACCTGTCTGTGGGTGTGTCAGGTGGCACCTGTCTGTGGGTGTGTCAGGTGGCACCTGTCTGTGGGTGTGTCAGGTGGCACCTGTCTGGGGGTGTGTCAGGTGGCACCTGTCTGGGGGAGTGTCAGGTGGCACCTGTCTGTGGGTGTGTCAGGTGGCACCTGTCTGTGGGTGTGTCAGGTGGCACCTGTCTGTGGGAGTGTCAGGTGGCACCTGTCTGGGGGTTGTAGGCGTTGCCGATGTTTGTCAGGACGTCTCTGTAGATCAGATCTTTGTTTCCTGAGGTGGTTTTCTGGAGCCCGTTTCCCCCGAGAGACGCAGCGAAGGCGACTTTAGGAACGTCTGAAACAGAAGTTCAGTCCTGGTTTAGTCCTGGTTTAGTCCTGGTTTAGTCCTGGTTCAGTCCTGGTTCAGTCCTGGTTCAGTCCTGATTCAGTCCTGGTTCAGTCCTGGTTTAGTCCTGGTTCAGTCCTGGTTCAGTCCTGGTTTAGTCCTGGTTCAGTCCTGGTTCAGTCCTGGTTCAGTCCTGGTTTAGTCCTGGTTTAGTCCGGGTTCAGTCCTGGTTCAGTCCTGGTTTAGTCCTGGTTTAGTCCGGGTTTAGTCCGGGTTCAGTCCTGGTTCAGTCCTGGTTTAGTCCTAGTTTAGTCCGGGTTTAGTCCGGGTTTAGTCCGGGTTCAGACCTGTTATGTCCTTCAGGACGTCCTCTGTGGCGTTCAGTCTCTGTTGCAGTTCTGTAACACAAACAGTGATAAATCCTTATGGTTCCTTCAGAGGTTCTGCAGATGTTTGGGAGTCACATTAGATCAGTGTTTCTCAAACTGTTTCTCAGACTGTTTCTCAGACTGTTTCTCAGACTGTTTCTCAGACTGTTTCTCAGACTGTTTCTCAGACTGTTTCTCAAACTGTTTCTCAGACTGTTTCTCAGACTGTTTCTCAGACTGTGGTCAGATCCTCCAGGTGAAGCTTCAGTTTGTCTCATTTTTCTGTCGTCCTTCGGGTCTTTTCATGTTTAAACACAGAGGAAAAGTCCCCGTTCGGACCTGGACTAGTCCTGTTATAGACCTGGTTTGGATCTGGTGTTGGGACAGGTGCTGTGGCAGGTGTTTGGCAGGTTTTGTGGCAGGTGTTTGGCAGGTGTTTGACAGGTGTTTGGCAGGTGCTGTGGCAGGTGTTTGGCAGGTGTTGTGGCAGGTGTTGTGGCAGGAGTTGTGGCAGGTGTTTGGCAGGTGTTTGGCAGGTGATGTGGCAGGTGTTTGGCAGGTGTGTGGCAGGTGTTTGGCAGGTGTTGTGGCAGGTGTTTGGCAGGTGCTGTGGCAGGTGTTTGGCAGGTGTTTGGCAGGTGTCTGGCAGGTGTTTGGCAGGTGTTTGGCAGGTGTTTGGCAGGTGCTGTGGCAGGTGTTTGGCAGGTGTTTGGCAGGTGTTGTGGCAGGTGTTTGGCAGGTGTTGTGGCAGGTTTTTGGCAGGTTTTTGGCAGGTGTTTGGCAGGTGTTTGGCAGGTGTTTGGCAGGTGTTTGGCAGGTGTTTGGCAGGTGTTTTGCAGGAGTTGTGGCAGGTGTTGTGGCAGGTGTTGTGGCAGGTGTTTGGCAGGTGTTTGGCAGGTGTTGTGGCAGGTGTTTGGCAGGTGTTGTGGCAGGTGTTTGGCAGGTGTTTGGCAGGTTTTTGGCAGGTGTTTGGCAGGTGTTTGGCAGGAGTTGTGGCAGGTTTTTGGCAGGTGTTTGGCAGGAGTTGTGGCAGGTGTTGTGGCAGGTGTTTGGCAGGTGTTTGGCAGGTGTTTGGCAGGTGCTGTGGCAGGTTTTTGGCAGGTGTTTGGCAGGAGTTGTGGCAGGTGTTGTGGCAGGTGTTTGGCAGGTGCTGTGGCAGGTCTTTGGCAGGAGTTGTGGCAGGAGTTGTGGCAGGAGTTGTGGCAGGTGTTTGGCAGGTGTTTGGCAGGTGCGGTGGCAGGTGTTGTGGCAGGTGTTTGGCAGGTGTTTGGCAGGTGTTTGGCAGGTGCTGTGGCAGGTGTTTGGCAGGTGTTTGGCAGGTGTTTGGCAGGTGTTTGGCAGGTGTTTGGCAGGTGCTGTGGCAGGTGTTTGGCAGGTGTTTGGCAGGTGTTGTGGCAGGTGTTGTGGCAGGTTTTTGGCAGGTGTTTGGCAGGTGTTTGGCAGGAGTTGTGGCAGGTGTTGTGGCAGGTGTTTGGCAGGTGTTTGGCAGGTGTTGTGGCAGGTGTTTGGCAGGTGTTTGGCAGGTGTTTGGCAGGTGTTTGGCAGGTGTTGTGGCAGGTGTTTGGCAGGTGTTTGGCAGGTGTTTGGCAGGTGCTGTGGCAGGTGTTTGGCAGGTGTTTGGCAGGTGCTGTGGCAGGTGTTGTGGCAGGTGTTTGGCAGGTGTTTGGCAGGTGCTGTGGCAGGTGTTTGGCAGGTGTTTGGCAGGTGTTTGGCAGGTGCTGTGGCAGGTGCTGTGGCAGGTGTTGTGGCAGGTGTTTGGCAGGTGTGTGGCAGGTGCTGTGGCAGGTTTTTGGCAGGTGTTTGGCAGGTGTTCGGCAGGTGCTGTGGGCCTCACCCTGGTTCTCCTGCTGCAGCACTGTGAGCGTCGCCTGCAGCTCCTTCAGCTCAGAGTCCAGGTCCTTCGGAGGCTCGTCCACCCTGTGACATCACAGTTTGACTCAGATCTTTCTGTGCGGCTCCAGTGCGACACTTTACACATCAGAACGTCCGCTTTAATCTCCAAAACTAAAGTGACTCTGGATTCGATAAACTGGTCTTTTAACAAAATGGACACTTTACCAAGACAAACAGGGTGAGGTGAACCTGCGAGTTCTTCAGACACAGGATCTGTTCAGAACCAGGATCTGTTCAGAACCAGGATCTGGTCAGAACCAGGATCTGTTCAGAACCAAGATCTGTTCAGAACCAGGATCTGTTCAGAACCAGGATCTGTTCAGAACCAGGATCACGGGACTTCACACTTTCAATTTACGCTTGGAGCTGATTTTCCGAAAATTCAAATCCTGCGGAGCTTTTCAAAGCCCCGGAAACTGGAGCGAGGGGCGGAGCTTCGAGGGGCGGAGCTTCGAGGGGCGGAGCTTCGAGTACTTGAACTGTGTGACTCTGGGCCGGGGTCTGATTGGACCTGGAGGCTCTAAATCACAATTTTTGGATAAAATCTGGAGGAAACGAGGAGTTTCTGCACAGAACTGACCCTGAGACCAGTGGACAGAGCAGTACTGCCCCCTACAGACTCACAGGGGCAGTACTGCCCCCTACAGACTCACAGGGGCAGTACTGCCCCCTACAGACTCACAGGGGCAGTACTGCCCCCTACAGACTCACAGGGGCAGTACTGCCCCCTACAGACTCACAGGAGCAGTACTGCCCCCTACAGACTCACAGGAGCAGTACTGCCCCCTACAGACTCACAGGAGCAGTACTGCCCCCTACAGACTCACAGGAGCAGTACTGCCCCCTACAGACTCACAGGGGCAGTACTGCCCCCTACAGACTCACAGGGGCAGTACTGCCCCCTACAGACTCACAGGGGCAGTACTGCCCCCTACAGACTCACAGGAGCAGTACTGCCCCAGACTCACAGGGGCAGTACTGCCCCCTACAGACTCACAGGGGCAGTACTGCCCCCTACAGACTCACAGGAGCAGTACTGCCCCCTACAGACTCACAGGAGCAGTACTGCCCCCTACAGACTCACAGGAGCAGTACTGCCCCCTACAGACTCACAGGGGCAGTACTGCCCCCTACAGACTCACAGGGGCAGTACTGCCCCCTACAGACTCACAGGGGCAGTACTGCCCCCTACAGACTCACAGGGGCAGTACTGCCCCCTACAGACTCACAGGAGCAGTACTGCCCCCTACAGACTCACAGGAGCAGTACTGCCCCCTACAGACTCACAGGAGCAGTACTGCCCCCTACAGACTCACAGGGGGAAGAGCAGGAAGCCGGTGAAGGTGCTGTGGTGGTTGGAGTTGTCCCAGATTTGCGTCTCGTGCCACAGGACCATCTTCAGCGTGTCTCCCTTCTCCAGCAGCAGGGCGGCGCCGTTGGAGGCCGTGTCGCTGCCGGGGCCCGAGGGCTGTTCGTGAGCGATGAGCTCGATCCGAGCGCCGTTCCGGTACAACACGGAGCTCATGGGAAACTCGGTGGGAGCGTTCGCCGTGAAGCGCACGTAGTACACGCCACGAACCGGAGCCGTGAACACGCCTGAGGAGCACAGGCAGAACAATCACACTGTGCACCTGTCAGGCTGCACCTGTCAGTGTCAGGCTGCACCTGTCAGTGTCAGACTGCACCTGTCTGGGGGTGTGTCAGGTGGCACCTGTCTGGGGGAGTGTCAGGTGGCACCTGTCTGTAGGAGTGTCAGGTGGCACCTGTCTGTGGGTGTGTCAGGTGGCACCTGTCTGTGGGTGTGTCAGGTGGCACCTGTCTGTGGGTGTGTCAGGTGGCACCTGTCTGTGGGTGTGTCAGGTGGCACCTGTCTGTGGGAGTGTCAGGTGGCACCTGTCTGGGGGTTGTAGGCGTTGCCGATGTTTGTCAGGACGTCTCTGTAGATCAGATCTTTGTTTCCTGAGGTGGTTTTCTGGAGCCCGTTTCCCCCGAGAGACGCAGCGAAGGCGACTTTAGGAACGTCTGAAACAGGTTTGTGTATTATTATTATTCTCATTATTATCATTATTATTCTCATTATTCTCATTATTATCATTATTATTCTCATTATTATCATTATTATTCTCATTATTATCATTATTATTATCATTATTA
Source organism: Odontamblyopus lacepedii (assembly GCA_034769755.1). Lineage (NCBI taxonomy): Eukaryota > Metazoa > Chordata > Actinopteri > Gobiiformes > Gobiidae > Odontamblyopus > Odontamblyopus lacepedii. The sequence continues at coordinate 1,466,282 of CM068347.1, forward strand.
TTATCATTATTATCATTATTATTCTCATTATTCTCATTATTATCATTATTATTCTCATTATTCTCATTATTATCATTATTATTATCATTATTATCATTATTATTCTCATTATTATCATTATTATTATCATTATTATTATCATTATTATCATTATTATTATCATTATTATCATTATTATTCTCATTATTATCATTATTATCATTATTATTCTCATTATTATCATTATTATTCTCATTATTCTCATTATTATTATCATTATTCTCATTATTATTCTCATTATTATTCTCATTATTATTCTCATTATTATTCTCATTATTCTCATTATTATTATCATTATTATTCTCATTATTCTCATTATTCTCATTATTATTATCATTATTATTATCATTATTATTCTCATTATTCTCATTATTATTCTCATTATTCTCATTATTATTCTCATTATTATTCTCATTATTATTATCATTATTCTCATTATTATTATCATTATTATCATTATTATTCTCATTATTATCATTATTCTCATTATTATTATCATTATTATCATTATTATTCTCATTATTCTCATTATTATTATCATTATTATTCTCATTATTATCATTATTATTCTCATTATTATTCTCATTATTCTCATTATTATCATTATTATTCTCATTATTATTCTCATTATTATTCTCATTATTATCATTATTATTCTCATTATTATTCTCATTATTCTCATTATTATTCTCATTATTCTCATTATTATTCTCATTATTATTCTCATTATTCTCATTATTATCATTATTATTCTCATTATTATTCTCATTATTCTCATTATTATTCTCATTATTCTCATTATTATCATTATTATTCTCATTATTATTCTCATTATTATTCTCATTATTATCATTATTATTCTCATTATTATTCTCATTATTCTCATTATTATTCTCATTATTATTCTCATTATTATTCTCATTATTCTCATTATTATTCTCATTATTCTCATTATTATTCTCATTATTCTCATTATTATTATCATTATTATTCTCATTATTATCATTATTATTCTCATTATTATTCTCATTATTCTCATTATTATCATTATTATTCTCATTATTATTCTCATTATTATTCTCATTATTATCATTATTATTCTCATTATTATTCTCATTATTCTCATTATTATTCTCATTATTCTCATTATTATTCTCATTATTATTCTCATTATTCTCATTATTATCATTATTATTCTCATTATTATTCTCATTATTCTCATTATTATTCTCATTATTCTCATTATTATCATTATTATTCTCATTATTATTCTCATTATTATTCTCATTATTATCATTATTATTCTCATTATTATTCTCATTATTCTCATTATTATTCTCATTATTATTCTCATTATTATTCTCATTATTCTCATTATTATTCTCATTATTCTCATTATTATTCTCATTATTCTCATTATTATTCTCATTATTATTCTCATTATTATTCTCATTATTCTCATTATTATTATCATTATTATCATTATTATTCTCATTATTATCATTATTCTCATTATTATCATTATTATTATCATTATTATTCTCATTATTATCATTATTATTCTCATTATTATTCTCATTATTCTCATTATTATTCTCATTATTATTCTCATTATTATTCTCATTATTCTCATTATTATTCTCATTATTCTCATTATTATTCTCATTATTCTCATTATTATTCTCATTATTATTCTCATTATTATTCTCATTATTCTCATTATTATTATCATTATTATCATTATTATTCTCATTATTATCATTATTCTCATTATTATCATTATTATTATCATTATTATTCTCATTATTATCATTATTATTCTCATTATTATTCTCATTATTATCATTATTATTCTCATTATTATTCTCATTATTCTCATTATTCTCATTGTCCTTCTGCTCTCACCGCTCAGCCTCTTCACTTCTCTCTCCGCCGCCCTCAGTCGCTCCAGTGTCGCTGCACAAACAGGAGTCGGACTCGTCAGTCTGAGGCTCGAGCTCGTGCACAAAAACACGACGTGAGTGAAAAAGAATCACGAGTGTTTTTCTACAGAAGAACAAACTGAGGCTAAAAGGCTTCAGTCATTTGGTGCAACATTTACTGTCATCAGGGACGGAACGAAATCCAAATCTCTGCACCAGATTTACACCATAAACATCTCACCAAACCAGATTTATTCTAATATAAAACTGTGAATCTGCTCCTTTCTCCTCTAAAAATGCTTCAGACTGAATCCACAGACTGAAGATGTAAAAGTGCTTAGAACAGTTATTTCTTCATGTCGTCTGCGCTGAAACGGAGCAAAGGATCATGGTCTATGGTTAATCATGATTAATCACATATTGAATTCCATGTTTAAAATTGTGTTATTTTGCATTTTCAGACCGTTTTAAAGCCATTACGTAACATTTCTATTTCTGACTTGTTCTTTTCTTTGCCGTCTGGAGTTCTGAGGCTCTTGGCTGTGACGCTCCGGTCGCTGCTCCGGGGGGAACTTGGCCCCTCGGGTCTTGTTCCACCCCCAGGACCAAAGGCCGGAGAACTTTAATCGCGATTAAATAAAGATCGCGTTCTGGAATCACATGAATCTGACACGTGACCGTCCACAGCCCGAATATTTCTGCATCACAACTGATCATAACAAAGACCCTCGGGATCCACTCGCTGTGAGGCGCCACATTATCTGTTCATTTAACAAAGACACTCGGGATCCACTCGCTGTGAGGCTCCACTTTATCTGTTCATTTAACAAAGACCCTCGGGATCCACTCGCTGTGAGGCGCCACATTATCTGTTCATTTAACAAAGACCCTCGGGATCCACTCGCTGTGAGGCTCCACTTTATCTGTTCATTTAACAAAGACCCTCGGGATCCACTCGCTGTGAGGCGCCACATTATCTGTTCATTTAACAAAGACACTCGGGATCCACTCGCTGTGAGGCGCCACATTATCTGTTCATTTAACAAAGACACTCGGGATCCACTCGCTGTGAGGCGCCACATTATCTGTTCATTTAACAAAGACACTCGGGATCCACTCGCTGTGAGGCTCCACATTATCTGTTCATTTAACAAAGACCCTCGGGATCCACTCGCTGTGAGGCGCCACATTATCTGTTCATTTAACAAAGACACTCGGGATCCACTCGCTGTGAGGCGCCACATTATCTGTTCATTTAACAAAGACCCTCGGGATCCACTCGCTGTGAGGCGCCACATTATCTGTTCATTTAACAAAGACACTCGGGATCCACTCGCTGTGAGGCGCCACATTATTCTGACCTAAACCCGCCGCAGACTCACCGCTGCGCGCGCCCTGCAGCTCCTGCACGTCCCGCCGCAGCTTCTGCAGCAGCTCCAGGGGGTCTGGGCTCTGGGCCGAACCGAACCGGGCCACACCCACCAGGGCCAACAGCACCGGGAGCAGCACTCGAGCACACATGACTCCAGGACCAGAACCAGACCAGGACCAGACCAGGACCAGACCAGGACTCAGACCAGAACCAGACCAGGACCAGACCAGAACCAGACCAGAACCAGACCAGAACCAGACCAGAACCAGACCAGGACTCAGACCAGAACCAGACCAGGACAGAGAGGAGCGGCTTATATAGTCTGGGGTCTGGGGGCCACTGAACCTCACACAGTATTGATCTGTGAGCGCGCACACGCACGCGCACACACGCATACACACGCACGCGCGCACACGCACGCGCACACACGCATACACACGCACGCGCGCACACGCACGCACACACGCACACACACGCACACACACGCACGCACGCGCACACACGCATACACACGACCTTTGTCACACTCACTGTTGCTTAACCTTAAGTCAGAGCTGATCTCCAGATGTTCTGCTCAACATCTGTGAAGCCTCATGAAACACAAACCTACAAAAACTGTCAGTTTATTTGGTTTTGTGCTGTTTTGTGCTGCGACAGTTTCATTTGTGTGAGTTTATTTCTAAAATTCTTCATTATTATTTCTGTGGTAATTACAGGACGTCATTTCTGCTCATCTGACGGAGACAAACTCCACAAAACTAGAGAAGAGAAACGACCTGAGGCTGAGAAACGACCTGAGGCTGTGAAACGACCTGAGGCTGAGGAAAAGTCTGTCTCAGTCTTTAGTCTTTTGATTCTGATTCAGATTTTATAGAAGAATCGCACAAATGGAACTTTTTGCAGCACAAACGTTTGACGTAGTTTTTGTGGAGCAAAAGACTAAAGACTGAAACAGACTTTTCCTCAGCCTCAGGTCGTTTCCTCAGCCTCAGGTCGTTTCTCTTCTCTAGTTTTGTGGAGTTTGTCTCCGTCAGCTGAGCAGAAATGACGTCCTGTAATTACCACAGAAATAATAATGAAGAATTTTAGAAATAAACTCACACAAATGAAACTGTCACAGCACAAAACAGCACAAACCAAATACAAACGACTGACATCATTTTCTTCTGTTTTGAGGCTGTTTCACATTCTGAGGTTCTGGACGACGTCATCGACCAAAATAAAACTGTGAATATCTGAAGAACCAGAATCACAAACTGAACTTTCTGCAGCACAAACACCACTCAGTTTGTGTCCGATGGGCCGACCTCCCACAGGCGACGTTACGTAAGATTCGACCTTTGACCTCAGCCTAGTTTAACTCAGATCTGAACCCGACTTTATCCTGTCCATGTTTGCGCTGAGGAGGGGAGGGCATCTGACACACATCATTTACATTTTAATACAGCGAGAGTTAAAGAGAGACGAGGTATTTACTTCTATTTGACTTCCTCTCTCTGTTTTACCCCTGATGACCTGAGGGTTTAGTACATTTCTCCTCCTGGATGTTTGTCTTAATGTTGCTTTTCAAACTGCCCCTTTTACCCCTAATGAAGTGTTCTACCTCCTTTTGTTCAGTCCAACCTGTTATTTCACAATCTGCTGCTGTAGTTGTGTCATGAGGCTGTGAGAAAAGCTACAGGACCAGAAATAGAGATGAAAAAAAAACTCTTTCATACAAAACCCACAGCAAACATGTAGAAACAACTTTTTGGACATAAAAATGCTTAATTTAGGGCCTCAGCTACAAAAATGCAAAATCTCAAGTCTGTAAGTAAATTAAAAATCTCCTTATTGCCCTAAAAACAAAAAAAGTGCAGTGGCTCCATGACTTTCCTGGTCCAGTCCTGGAAACAGCTCCTGTCAGGACCACGGCCAGAGCCACAGCACTTCTGCATTTCCAGGGTGGAAATTACATTTGGATTTGTTCATTTGGACTGAAATAAACCTTTAAATAAAAATAGAAAGAGATGCACAATTACACACACCAAGATGTGTCATTTTCCATGTGTGTGAGAATTAACTCCACTTAGAGCGACTTTTTCCCTCGTTCTAAACACACACAGTCAGAGGAGTCGACCATCTTGACTCACTTCACTCTTTGGCAAAGTTTGGCTCCATCAAAATGGACGGAGCGCATGAGTTTGGGGAAAACAAAGTTCCTATTGGACACTCGTTTTGCTCCCGTCATCACACAGCGTGAGTGTGACGTAGGATAAAGCCGCAGAAATGTACGGAAACCTCTATGTCTGCACTTTCAGAGGGGAAAAGGACGGTTCTGTCTTTACCGTTAAAGTTCTGGTTATACAAACATGTTCCTCTGAGTCGTGGACGATGTCGTAGGTCTTCAAGGGTTAAAGTTCCGCAGTGTGGCATTAAACCTTCCTATCTCCACGGAGACCAAACCAGACCCAGTTCCAGGTCAGTTTCTGAGCTCTAAATCCTCCTGTGATCGGGTAAACGTAAAGTGGAGCTGTTTAAAGTCGCACTGCGGGACATTCCGGGCAGAGCGGCGGCATCTCCATGGAAACGAGCAGGCGACAGAGCCCAAACAAAAAGTGACACGGTGCAGTTTTAAGTCACCTCTGAGTTTTACAGATGCCGTGAGAAAAATAAAAAAAACAGAAATGAGTCGAAGAGAAGGCGCCACAGGTTTATTTTTTATTCCAAGTGTTTTACAGAATAAGAAAAACTTTAGAATCACAAAACAAACTCATCAAAACATAAATAATCATCATCAAATTTTAAAACAGAGACGGGACATTAAAGACGAGAAGAAGAAGAGACACGAGCAGAAGCCCCGAGGAGACGAGAGCCGAAGACCCGCCTGAAAGAGACAAAACACACCGTTTAGACCTGGTTTAGTCCTGGTTTAGTCCTGGTTTAGTCCTGGTTTAGTCCTGGTTTAGTCCTGGTTTAGTCCTGGTTTAGTCCTGGTTTAGTCCTGGTTTAGACCTGGTTTAGTCCTGGTTTAGACCTGGTTTAGTCCTGGTTTAGACCTGGTTTAGTCCTGGTTCAGTCCTGGTTTAGACCTGGTTTAGACCTGGTTTAGACCTGGTTTAGACCTGGTTTAGTCCTGGTTTAGTCCTGGTTTAGACCTGGTTTAGACCTGGTTTAGTCCTGGTTTAGTCCTGGTTTAGACCTGGTTTAGTCCTGGTTTAGTCCTGGTTTAGACCTGGTTTAGACCTGGTTTAGACCTGGTTTAGTCCTGGTTTAGTCCTGGTTTAGACCTGGTTTAGTCCTGGTTCAGTCCTGGTCTGGTTTAGACCTGGTTTAGACCTGGTTTAGACCTGGTTTAGTCCTGGTTTAGTCCTGGTTTAGACCTGGTTTAGACCTGGTTTAGACCTGGTTTAGTCCTGGTTTAGTCCTGGTTTAGTCCTGGTTTAGTCCCTGGTTTAGTCCTGGTTTAGACCTGGTTTAGTCCTGGTTCAGTCCTGGTTTAGTCCTGGTTTAGTCCTGGTTTAGACCTGGTTTAGTCCTGGTTTAGTCCTGGTTTAGTCCTGGTTTAGACCTGGTTTAGTCCTGGTTTAGTCCTGGTTTAGTCCTGGTTTAGACCTGGTTTAGTCCTGGTTCAGTCCTGGTTTAGTCCTGGTTCAGTCCTGGTTCAGTCCTGGTTTAGTCCTGGTTTAGTCCTGGTTTAGTCCTGGTTTAGACCTGGTTTAGTCCTGGTTTAGTCCTGGTTTAGTCCTGGTTTAGACCTGGTTTAGTCCTGGTTCAGTCCTGGTTTAGTCCTGGTTTAGTCCTGGTTCAGTCCTGGTTTAGACCTGGTTTAGTCCTGGTTTAGTCCTGGTTCAGTCCTGGTTTAGACCTGGTTTAGACCTGGTTTAGACCTGGTTCAGTCCTGGTTTAGTCCTGGTTTAGTCCTGGTTCAGTCCTGGTTTAGACCTGGTTTAGTCCTGGTTTAGACCTGGTTTAGTCCTGGTTCAGTCCTGGTTTAGACCTGGTTTAGTCCTGGTTTAGTCCTGGTTTAGTCCTGGTTTAGACCTGGTTTAGTCCTGGTTTAGTCCTGGTTCAGTCCTGGTTTAGACCTGGTTTAGACCTGGTTTAGTCCTGGTTTAGACCTGGTTTAGTCCTGGTTCAGTCCTGGTTTAGACCTGGTTTAGTCCTGGTTCAGTCCTGGTTTAGACCTGGTTTAGTCCTGGTTTAGACCTGGTTTAGTCCTGGTTCAGTCCTGGTTTAGACCTGGTTTAGTCCTGGTTCAGTCCTGGTTTAGACCTGGTTTAGACCTGGTTTAGACCTGGTTTAGTCCTGGTTTAGTCCTGGTTTAGACCTGGTTTAGACCTGGTTTAGTCCTGGTTTAGTCCTGGTTTAGACCTGGTTTAGTCCTGGTTTAGTCCTGGTTTAGACCTGGTTTAGACCTGGTTTAGACCTGGTTTAGTCCTGGTTTAGTCCTGGTTTAGACCTGGTTTAGTCCTGGTTCAGTCCTGGTCTGGTTTAGACCTGGTTTAGACCTGGTTTAGACCTGGTTTAGACCTGGTTTAGTCCTGGTTTAGTCCCTGGTTTAGTCCTGGTTTAGACCTGGTTTAGTCCTGGTTCAGTCCTGGTTTAGTCCTGGTTTAGTCCTGGTTTAGACCTGGTTTAGTCCTGGTTTAATCCTGGTTTAGTCCTGGTTTAGACCTGGTTTAGTCCTGGTTTAGTCCTGGTTTAGTCCTGGTTTAGACCTGGTTTAGTCCTGGTTCAGTCCTGGTTTAGTCCTGGTTCAGTCCTGGTTCAGTCCTGGTTTAGTCCTGGTTTAGTCCTGGTTTAGTCCTGGTTTAGACCTGGTTTAGTCCTGGTTTAGTCCTGGTTTAGTCCTGGTTTAGTCCTGGTTTAGTCCTGGTTTAGACCTGGTTTAGTCCTGGTTCAGTCCTGGTTTAGTCCTGGTTCAGTCCTGGTTCAGTCCTGGTTTAGTCCTGGTTTAGTCCTGGTTTAGACCTGGTTTAGACCTGGTTTAGTCCTGGTTTAGTCCTGGTTTAGACCTGGTTTAGTCCTGGTTTAGTCCTGGTTTAGACCTGGTTTAGACCTGGTTTAGACCTGGTTTAGTCCTGGTTTAGTCCTGGTTTAGACCTGGTTTAGTCCTGGTTCAGTCCTGGTCTGGTTTAGACCTGGTTTAGACCTGGTTTAGACCTGGTTTAGTCCTGGTTTAGTCCTGGTTTAGACCTGGTTTAGACCTGGTTTAGACCTGGTTTAGTCCTGGTTTAGTCCTGGTTTAGTCCTGGTTTAGTCCCTGGTTTAGTCCTGGTTTAGACCTGGTTTAGTCCTGGTTCAGTCCTGGTTTAGTCCTGGTTTAGTCCTGGTTTAGACCTGGTTTAGTCCTGGTTTAGTCCTGGTTTAGTCCTGGTTTAGACCTGGTTTAGTCCTGGTTTAGTCCTGGTTTAGTCCTGGTTTAGACCTGGTTTAGTCCTGGTTCAGTCCTGGTTTAGTCCTGGTTCAGTCCTGGTTCAGTCCTGGTTTAGTCCTGGTTTAGTCCTGGTTTAGTCCTGGTTTAGACCTGGTTTAGTCCTGGTTTAGTCCTGGTTTAGTCCTGGTTTAGTCCTGGTTTAGTCCTGGTTTAGACCTGGTTTAGTCCTGGTTCAGTCCTGGTTTAGTCCTGGTTCAGTCCTGGTTCAGTCCTGGTTTAGTCCTGGTTTAGTCCTGGTTTAGTCCTGGTTTAGACCTGGTTTAGTCCTGGTTTAGTCCTGGTTTAGACCTGGTTTAGTCCTGGTTCAGTCCTGGTTTAGTCCTGGTTTAGTCCTGGTTTAGACCTGGTTTAGTCCTGGTTCAGTCCTGGTTTAGTCCTGGTTCAGTCCTGGTTCAGTCCTGGTTTAGTCCTGGTTTAGTCCTGGTTTAGTCCTGGTTTAGACCTGGTTTAGTCCTGGTTTAGTCCTGGTTTAGTCCTGGTTTAGACCTGGTTTAGTCCTGGTTCAGTCCTGGTTTAGTCCTGGTTTAGTCCTGGTTCAGTCCTGGTTTAGACCTGGTTTAGTCCTGGTTCAGTCCTGGTTTAGACCTGGTTTAGACCTGGTTTAGACCTGGTTCAGTCCTGGTTTAGTCCTGGTTTAGTCCTGGTTCAGTCCTGGTTTAGACCTGGTTTAGTCCTGGTTTAGACCTGGTTTAGTCCTGGTTCAGTCCTGGTTTAGACCTGGTTTAGTCCTGGTTTAGTCCTGGTTTAGTCCTGGTTTAGACCTGGTTTAGTCCTGGTTTAGTCCTGGTTCAGTCCTGGTTTAGACCTGGTTTAGACCTGGTTTAGTCCTGGTTTAGACCTGGTTTAGTCCTGGTTCAGTCCTGGTTTAGACCTGGTTTAGTCCTGGTTCAATCCTGGTTTAGACCTGGTTTAGTCCTGGTTTAGACCTGGTTTAGTCCTGGTTCAGTCCTGGTTTACACCTGGTTTAGTCCTGGTTCAGTCCTGGTTTAGACCTGGTTTAGACCTGGTTTAGACCTGGTTTAGACCTGGTTTAGTCCTGGTTTAGTCCTGGTTTAGACCTGGTTTAGACCTGGTTTAGTCCTGGTTTAGTCCTGGTTTAGACCTGGTTTAGTCCTGGTTTAGTCCTGGTTTAGACCTGGTTTAGACCTGGTTTAGACCTGGTTTAGTCCTGGTTTAGTCCTGGTTTAGACCTGGTTTAGTCCTGGTTCAGTCCTGGTCTGGTTTAGACCTGGTTTAGACCTGGTTTAGACCTGGTTTAGACCTGGTTTAGTCCTGGTTTAGTCCCTGGTTTAGTCCTGGTTTAGACCTGGTTTAGTCCTGGTTCAGTCCTGGTTTAGTCCTGGTTTAGACCTGGTTTAGTCCTGGTTTAGTCCTGGTTTAGTCCTGGTTTAGACCTGGTTTAGTCCTGGTTTAGTCCTGGTTTAGTCCTGGTTTAGACCTGGTTTAGTCCTGGTTCAGTCCTGGTTTAGTCCTGGTTCAGTCCTGGTTCAGTCCTGGTTTAGTCCTGGTTTAGTCCTGGTTCAGTCCTGGTTTAGACCTGGTTTAGTCCTGGTTTAGTCCTGGTTCAGTCCTGGTTTAGACCTGGTTTAGACCTGGTTTAGACCTGGTTCAGTCCTGGTTTAGTCCTGGTTTAGTCCTGGTTCAGTCCTGGTTTAGACCTGGTTTAGTCCTGGTTTAGACCTGGTTTAGTCCTGGTTCAGTCCTGGTTTAGACCTGGTTTAGTCCTGGTTTAGTCCTGGTTTAGTCCTGGTTTAGACCTGGTTTAGTCCTGGTTTAGTCCTGGTTTAGTCCTGGTTTAGACCTGGTTTAGTCCTGGTTCAGTCCTGGTTTAGTCCTGGTTCAGTCCTGGTTTAGACCTGGTTTAGTCCTGGTTTAGTCCTGGTTCAGTCCTGGTTTAGACCTGGTTTAGTCCTGGTTTAGTCCTGGTTCAGTCCTGGTTTAGACCTGGTTTAGACCTGGTTTAGACCTGGTTCAGTCCTGGTTTAGTCCTGGTTTAGTCCTGGTTCAGTCCTGGTTTAGACCTGGTTTAGTCCTGGTTTAGACCTGGTTTAGTCCTGGTTCAGTCCTGGTTTAGACCTGGTTTAGTCCTGGTTTAGTCCTGGTTTAGTCCTGGTTTAGACCTGGTTTAGTCCTGGTTTAGTCCTGGTTCAGTCCTGGTTTAGACCTGGTTTAGACCTGGTTTAGTCCTGGTTTAGACCTGGTTTAGTCCTGGTTCAGTCCTGGTTTAGACCTGGTTTAGTCCTGGTTCAGTCCTGGTTTAGACCTGGTTTAGTCCTGGTTTAGACCTGGTTTAGTCCTGGTTCAGTCCTGGTTTAGACCTGGTTTAGTCCTGGTTCAGTCCTGGTTTAGTCCTGGTTTAGACCTGGTTTAGTCCTGGTTCAGTCCTGGTTTAGTCCTGGTTTAGTCCTGGTTTAGACCTGGTTTAGTCCTGGTTTAGTCCTGGTTTAGTCCTGGTTTAGTCCTGGTTTAGTCCTGGTTTAGTCCTGGTTTAGTCCTGGTTTAGTCCACTAGCGAGGACCAACAGGACATGTGTGAAGGGAAAAGAGTTTATTATAGGAGATGAGGTGGGTCGGTCGAGACTCAGGGTGGGGGTTCAGTCTCACAGGCGTCTCATGTCTGGAAGAACAGATCCGGGTCAGGAGGGTCGAGTTATTCGGGATGAACTGGGTCTCCGGACCTGAGTGAAGTCGCCTCATCAAACTCAAACCTACGAAAACTGTGTCAGTCGTTTGTGCTGCAGAAAGTTCAGTTTGTGATTCTGGTTCTTCAGTCTTTAGTCTTTTGCTTCTGATTCATATTTTATAGAAGAATCGCACAAATGGAACTTTCTGCAGCACAAACGTCTGACGTAGTTTTTGTGGAGGTTAGGGTTTGATGGGGCGACTTCCTGCAGGTCCACAAAAGCCCTCTGGGAAACTGAGGCGTGGCAGAAGCTGTGATTGGCTGAGAGGAGGCGAGGCCGACTGGACCTCATTTAAAACATCTGAACTACATTTGTGGAGCTAAAATGACTTCAGTTCCGTTTCCACTTTCCCAGGACCAGATTCTGTGATTCTAAATGAGACACAAGAGTTTCACACTGACCTGATGTTCGGTTCAGTTAAACTCATATATTTTGTACACATGTTTGGAGGTGTTGCAGCTGCAGGACCCACTGTTCCATAAGTTTCTTCTTCTTATTATTATTCTGTCGGGGGTGTCTGTGGAAGCCCATTGAACTCTTGGGAGAAAAGTTGTGAAGTTTTGCCCCCGGGTTCAGGACAGACTCAGGGTCTAGCGCCACCAACAGGTCAAAGTTGCACATGCGCTCGTGCGCGTAACTGTTGATCCGTTGATCTTTGGGCCTGAGTTCTTCTCTGGCTGTTTCCCCTCTGCCCGTGTCTGTAACCCGCGTCTCCAAATCTCATTCAAACATCTCCTCCTCCACTGCAGTACCACTGGACCCGCCACAAGAGGCGCTGTGACAAAAATGACAGAGCCCCGAGCCACTTCCGGTCTCTACTTCCTGCTTCCGGTTGTGGACTGTAGCGCGTGGCAGAGGCTGCACAAAACCGCTCGCGGTTTTCTGAATTCTGCGCCAAAAATTCTCAGACTCACAGCTGAGTGACCCAAGAGTCTCTTTTATCTAATGCATTTTCCAAAAGTTTGCGAACCGGCGCAGAAACGGCTCAATTAAGCAAAATAATCACTTCCGGGTTTGCCACGATCAACTTTTCCGGACGTTTTCGGCTCTTAAGTTTTATTTTGAGTTTAGAAACTCAAGAGAACAGTTTAAAATCAGGTATTTAAAACTTAAGTGGTTAATTATGGTCCGTATTGGCCGTTTTTTAGTCGTTATGTCTAATCTTTTACTGACGCTAATGGTACAAACCCACTGAAACTCGCATGTCTTGTAGTCTAATTGGTTATGCAGATTATAAATGTTTTGTTGCGCAACTGAACCTCATACTGTGAACTTTATTGTTAACTTTGAATTTGAATTAATTAATTCATCCCAAATGTGAAAAATATGAATTCTGTGAAAAGATTATTGCTGCTAATTTGAAATGACCAATTACTTTATTGAGAAAATTAGACACTATGAAATGTTACTAGTAACTGAATTGTGATATTTATTGTTTTTTGACCTTTGTCACAGGTTTTTTTCCACACCGTAAACACTGATTCCTCCTTCTGAGGTGGTGAGATAAAACCTGAACAATCTACGAACTGGTAGGACCTTTTTGTTTTTTTCCCTTTCGTTCTCCGGATTCGAATTTTTTGGATTATTTTGCGTGGAACTCCTTTTTGCCTAAACTGGATTATTTGCGTTTTCGTTTTGCGTTTGAATCAACCGAGGATTTCAGAACCTCCCAAAGGAACTTGAACTAATGAAAGGAAAAGTCTTTGATACAAACCTTGAAAAGGGACTTGAACTAAAGGGTGTATTTTCTGTGGTCTTTTGCCACACTGGTATTATTTAAATTAATTATTGATTTGTTTTTATTTGATTTGTTTTCTGTACATTCTCTGTTTAATATACTGAGTGAAACTTATTTCTGTCTCGTGTGTTTCATTCTCCCCAAAACTCCCACGACTCCGGTTCTTCTGTCAGTCAAATGCAATAACTCTTTTAAGTTAGCGTTACATGTCCCTGCTGCTGCATGTTCTGCCTATGCTGCAGCTGCATGTTCTGCCTGTGCTGCAGCTGCTGCATGTTCTGCCTGTGCTGCAGCTGCTGCATGTTCTGCCTGTGCTGCAGCTGCTGCATGTTCTGCCTGTGCTGCTGGTGCCTGTTCCTTATTTGGTATATTTCCTTTAAAAAGCTGCACTGTGTAACTTTTCTGGTGGAGGGTCCGTCAAATTGAGATGTTTTTTCTTTGTCTGGAATGTTCCGCAGTGCGACATTAAACCTTTCTATCTCCACGGAGACCAAACCAGACCCAGTTCCAGGTCAGATCTGTGGAGAGGCGACTGTGTAATGTGTGATCGTTATTATTTTCCATTTTTCTGCAGTGATTTTGTTTCCGTGTTTGACGTTTTGTGACAGAACTCGGCTCCGGATCGACTGAGACTCGGGTCCAAACCCACAAACGTGAAGAACAAGAACGAAGAACGTGTCAGAACCATGAAAGAGACAAGTGAGACTTTTATGGTTCTTAACAGATCCACTACAGGTCTAGACCCGGTCTAGTCTCAGTCCTGGACCTGGTCTGGGTCCTGGTCCTTGTCCCGGTCTCGGTCCTGGTCCCGGTCCCGGTCCCGGTCCTGGTCCTGGTCTCGGTCCCGGTCTCACTGGAGTCCTGGAGCAGCAGTCCCTCGGTGACCCGGGTGGTCTCTGGTTTTAGTCCTGGTCTCAGTCTTAGTCTCGGTCTGTGGTCTGGTTCCTGGTCCTTGTCCCGGTCTCGGTCCTGGTCCCAGTCCCGGTCCTGGTCTCGGTCTCCGTCTCGGTCTCGGTCCTGGTCTTGGTCTCGGTCTTAGTCTCGGTCTGTGGTCTGGTTCCTGGTCCTGGTCCCAGTCCCGGTCCTGGTCTCGGTCTCCGTCTCGGTCTCAGTCCCGGTCCCGGTCTCAGTCTTAGTCTCGGTCTGTGGTCTGGGTCCTGGTCCCAGTCCCGGTCCTGGTCTCGGTCTCGGTCCTGGTCCCAGTCCCGGTCCTGGTCTCGGTCCTGGTCCCAGTCCCGGTCCTGGTCTCGGTCTCGGTCCCGGTCTCACTGGAGTCCTGGAGCAGCAGTCCCTCAGTCCTGGTCTCAGTCCCGGTCCCGGTCCCGGTCTCACTGGAGTCCTGGAGCAGCAGTCCCTCGGTCCTGGTCTCAGTCCCGGTCTCGGTCTCGGTCCCAGTCCTGGTCTCAGTCCCGGTCTCAGTCCCGGTCCTGGTCTCAGTCTTAGTCTCGGTCTGTGGCCTGGTTCCTGGTCCCGGTCCTGGTCTCAGTCTTAGTCTTGGTCTGTGGTCTGGTTCCTGGTCCCGGTCCTGGTCTCAGTCTTAGTCTCGGTCTGTGGTCTGGTTCCTGGTCCTTGTCCCGGTCTCGGTCCTGGTCTCGGTCTCGGTCTCGGTCTCGGTCTCGGTCTCGGTCTCGGTCTCGGTCCTGGTCTTGGTCTCGGTCTTAGTCTCGGTCTGTGGTCTGGTTCCTGGTCCTGGTCCCAGTCCCGGTCCCGGTCCCGGTCTCGGTCTCCGTCTCGGTCTCAGTCCCGGTCCCGGTCTCAGTCTTAGTCTCGGTCTGTGGTCTGGTTCCTGGTCTCGGTCTCGGTCTCGGTCCCGGTCCCGGTCCCGGTCTCACTGGAGTCCTGGAGCAGCAGTCCCTCGGTCCTGGTCTCAGTCCCGGTCTCGGTCTCGGTCCCAGTCCTGGTCTCAGTCCCGGTCTCGGTCCCAGTCCTGGTCTCAGTCTTAGTCTCGGTCTGTGGTCTGGTTCCTGGTCCCGGTCTCAGTCTCGGTCCTGGTCCCAGTCCCGGTCCTGGTCTCGGTCTCGGTCTCGGTCCCGGTCTCACTGGAGTCCTGGAGCAGCAGTCCCTCAGTCCTGGTCTCAGTCCCGGTCCCGGTCCCGGTCTCACTGGAGTCCTGGAGCAGCAGTCCCTCGGTCCTGGTCTCAGTCCCGGTCCCGGTCCCGGTCTCACTGGAGTCCTGGAGCAGCAGTCCCTCGGTCCTGGTCTCAGTCCCGGTCTCGATCTCGGTCCCAGTCCTGGTCTCAGTCCCGGTCTCAGTCCCGGTCCTGGTCTCAGTCTTAGTCTCGGTCTGTGGTCTGGTTCCTGGTCCCGGTCCTGGTCTCGGTCCCAGTCCCGGTCCTGGTCTCGGTCCTGGTCTCGGTCTCGGTCTCGGTCTCGGTCCCGGTCCCGGTCTCGGTCCCAGTCCTGGTCTCAGTCCCGGTCTCAGTCCCGGTCTTAGTCTCGGTCTGTGGTCTGGTTCCTGGTCTCGGTCCTGGTCCCAGTCCCGGTCCTGGTCTCAGTCCCGGTCTCAGTCCCGGTCCTGGTCTCAGTCTTAGTCTCGGTCTGTGGTCTGGTTCCTGGTCCCGGTCCTGGTCTCGGTCCTGGTCCCAGTCCCGGTCCTGGTCTCGGTCCCGGTCCTGGTCTCGGTCTCGGTCTCGGTCTCGGTTTCGGTCCCGGTCTCGGTCTCGGTCTCAGTCCCGGTCTTAGTCTCGGTCTGTGGTCTGGTTCCTGGTCTCGGTCCTGGTCCCAGTCCCGGTCCTGGTCTCAGTCCCGGTCTCAGTCCCGGTCCTGGTCTCAGTCTTAGTCTCGGTCTGTGGTCTGGTTCCTGGTCCCGGTCTCGGTCTCGGTCTCGGTCTCGGTCTCGGTCTCGGTCTCGGTCCTGGTCTCGGTCCTGGTCCCAGTCCTGGTCCTGGTCCTGGTCTCGGTCCTGGTCCCAGTCCCAGTCCTGGTCCCAGTCCCGGTCCTGGTCTCGGTCCCGGTCCCGGTCTCACTGGAGTCCTGGAGCAGCAGTCCCTCGGTGACCCGGGTGGTCTCTGGTTTTAGTCCTGGTCTCAGTCTCGGTCTCGGTCTCGGTCTCGGTCTTGGTCTCGGTCTCGGTCTCGGTCTCGGTCTCGGTCCCGGTCCCGGTCCCGGTCTCACTGGAGTCCTGGAGCAGCAGTCCCTCGGTGACCCCTGCAGACCCGTTGTGCGGCGCCGGCTCCACCCGCAGCAGGCGGCACATGAGCGGGTACAGGTGGATGCTGTCGAACGGCTCCGACACAAAGTTCCTGCGGAAATCCGGCCCGAACGCCCGGAAAATGGTCTTCATGTCCATCTCCCCCGAGTGGTACCCGTGATCCCCTTTGTTCACGTACACGATGAAGCGCTGGGGCAACAAGAGGAGGGGCAACAAGAGGGTAAGAGGAGGAGGGGTAAGAGGGTAAGAGGAGGGGCAACAAGAGGGTAAGAGGAGGGGTAAGAGGAGGGGTAAGAGGGTAAGAGGAGGAGGGGTAAGAGGGTAAGAGGAGGAGGGGTAAGAGGGTAAGAGGAGGGGTAAGAGGAGGGTAAGAGGAGGAGGGGTAAGAGGGTAAGAGGAGGGGCAACAAGAGGGTAAGAGGAGGAGGGGTAAGAGGGTAAGAGGAGGGTAAGAGGAGGGTAAGAGGAGGGGTAAGAGGGTAAGAGGAGGAGGGGTAAGAGGGTAAGAGGAGGGGTAAGAGGAGGGTAAGAGGAGGAGGGGTAAGAGGGTAAGAGGAGGGGCAACAAGAGGGTAAGAGGAGGAGGGGTAAGAGGGTAAGAGGAGGGGCAACAAGAGGGTAAGAGGAGGGGTAAGAGGAGGGTAAGAGGAGGGGTAAGAGGAGGGGTAAGAGGAGGGGTGAGAGGAGGGGTAAGAGGGTAAGAGGAGGAGGGGTAAGAGGGTAAGAGGAGGAGGGGTAAGAGGGTAAGAGGAGGAGGGGCAACAAGAGGGTAAGAGGAGGGGTAAGAGGAGGGGTAAGAGGGTAAGAGGAGGAGGGGTAAGAGGAGGGTAAGAGGAGGAGGGGTAAGAGGGTAAGAGGAGGGGTAAGAGGAGGGTAAGAGGAGGAGGGGTAAGAGGGTAAGAGGAGGGGCAACAAGAGGGTAAGAGGAGGGGTAAGAGGAGGGGTAAGAGGAGGGTAAGAGGAGGGTAAGAGGAGGGGTAAGAGGGTAAGAGGAGGAGGGGTAAGAGGGTAAGAGGAGGGGTAAGAGGAGGGTAAGAGGAGGAGGGGTAAGAGGGTAAGAGGAGGGGCAACAAGAGGGTAAGAGGAGGAGGGGTAAGAGGGTAAGAGGAGGGGCAACAAGAGGGTAAGAGGAGGGGTAAGAGGAGGGTAAGAGGAGGGGTAAGAGGAGGGGTAAGAGGAGGGGTGAGAGGAGGGGTAAGAGGGTAAGAGGAGGAGGGGTAAGAGGGTAAGAGGAGGAGGGGTAAGAGGGTAAGAGGAGGGGCAACAAGAGGGTAAGAGGAGGGGTAAGAGGAGGGTAAGAGGAGGGGTAAGAGGAGGGGTAAGAGGAGGGGTAAGAGGAGGGTAAGAGGAGGGGTAAGAGGGTAAGAGGAGGGGTAAGAGGAGGGTAAGAGGAGGGGTAAGAGGGTAAGAGGAGGAGGGGTAAGAGGGTAAGAGGAGGGGTAAGAGGAGGGTAAGAGGAGGGGTAAGAGGGTAAGAGGAGGGGTAAGAGGAGGGGTAAGAGGGTAAGAGGAGGGGTAAGAGGGTAAGAGGAGGGGTAAGAGGAGGGGTAAGAGGAGGGTAAGAGGAGGGGTAAGAGGAGGGGTAAGAGGGTAAGAGGAGGAGGGGTAAGAGGGTAAGAGGAGGGGTAAGAGGAGGGTAAGAGGAGGGGTAAGAGGGTAAGAGGAGGGGTAAGAGGAGGGTAAGAGGAGGGGTAAGAGGGTAAGAGGAGGAGGGGTAAGAGGGTAAGAGGAGGGGTAAGAGGAGGGTAAGAGGAGGGGTAAGAGGAGGGGTAAGAGGGTAAGAGGAGGAGGGGTAAGAGGGTAAGAGGAGGAGGGGTAAGAGGGTAAGAGGAGGAGGGGTAAGAGGGTAAGAGGAGGAGGGGTAAGAGGGTAAGAGGAGGGGTAAGAGGAGGGTAAGAGGAGGGGTAAGAGGAGGGGTAAGAGGGTAAGAGGAGGAGGGGTAAGAGGGTAAGAGGAGGAGGGGTAAGAGGGTAAGAGGAGGAGGGGTAAGAGGGTAAGAGGAGGGGTAAGAGGAGGGTAAGAGGAGGGGTAAGAGGGTAAGACGAGGAGGGGTAAGAGGAGGGGTAAGAGGGTAAGAGGAGGGGTAAGAGGAGGGGTAAGAGGAGGGGTAAGAGGAGGGGTAAGAGGGTAAGAGGAGGGGCATTAAGTTATCAGTCTCAGTCCAACACCAGTTCTGGTCTAATCTGATAAATCTGTGGCGTCGCAGTCGGTAAAATAACAGTTGGAGCTGAAGTCGCCTCAAACTCAAACCTACAAAAACTGTGTCAGTCGTTTGTGCTGCAGAAAGTTCAGTTTGTGTGATTCTGGTTCTTCAGATATTCACAGTTTTATTTTGGTCGATGACGTCGTCCAGAACCTCAGAATGTGAAACAGCCTCAAAACAGAAGAAAATGATGTCAAACGTTTGTATTTGGTTTGTGCTGTTTTGTGCTGTGACAGTTTCATTTGTGTGAGTTTATTTCTAAAATTCTTCATTATTATTTCTGTGGTAATTACAGGACGTCATTTCTGCTCAGCTGACGGAGACAAACTCCACAAAACTAGAGAAGAGAAACGACCTGAGGCTGAGGAAAAGTCTGTCTCAGTCTTTAGTCTTTTGCTTCTGATTCAGATTTTATAGAAGAATCGCACAAACTGAACTTTTTGCAGCACAAACGTTTGACGTAGTTTTTGTGGAGCAAAAGACTAAAGACTGAAACAGACTTTTCCACAGCCTCAGGTCGTTTCTCAGCCTCAGGTCGTTTCTGACCTGTAAAAGAATCGTTCATTTCTCCAAAACTTTTTGCAGCACAAACGAAGTAGAAACGATGGACAGTTTTTGTAGGTTTGTGTTTGTGACACGGGTGAAAGTCGCTTCAGTTCGAGCTGAGGGTTTGAGATCTAAGAGTGCGTTTCCCTGCAGTACCCGGGTACGAGCCGCACCCCGGGTACGAGCCTCACCCCGGGTACAAGCCACACCCCGGGTACGAGCCGCACCCCGGGTACGAGCCTCACCCCGGGTACAAGCCACACCCCGGGTACGAGCCGCACCCCGGGTACAAGCCACACCCCGGGTACGAGCCGCACCCCGGGTACGAGCCTCACCCCGGGTACAAGCCACACCCCGGGTACGAGCCGCGCCCCGGGTACGAGCCGCGCCCCGGGTACGAGCCGCGCCCCGGGTACGAGCCGCGCCCCGGGTACGAGCCGCGCCCCGGGTACGAGCCGCGCCCCGGGTACGAGCCGCGCCCCGGGTACGAGCCGCGCCCCGGGTACGAGCCGCGCCCCGGGTACGAGCCGCACCCCGGGTACGAGCCTCACCCCGGGTACGAGCCGCACCCCGGGTACGAGCTCACCCGGTACGAGCCGCACCCGGGTACTGAGCCGCACTCAGGTACCACCCGGTACGAGCCGCACTCGGTACGAGCCGCGCCGGTACGAGCCGCGCTTCGGTACGAGCCGCGCCGGTCTGAGCCGCGCCCTGGTACGAAGCGCGCCCGGTACGAGCCCGCTTCGGTACGAGCCTCGCCCCGGGTACGAGCCGCGCCCCGGGTACGAGCCGCGCCCCGGGTACGAGCCGCCGCTGGTACGAGCCGCCCAGTACGAGCCGCGCTTCGGTACGAAGCCGCGCTGGTACGAGCTCGCCCGGTATTTAGCCGCGCCCAGTGCGAGCGCGCCTTGGTACGAGCCGCGCCCCGGGTACGAGCCGCGCCCCGGGTACGAGCCGCACCCCGGGTACGAGCCGCGCCCCGGGTACGAGCCGCACCCCGGGTACGAGCCGCACCCCGGGGATCGGGTATGATAGAACATAATGCACCTTTGGCACATTCGTTCATTTGTTTACGTTTTACAAAAACGAAACTAAAACCACATGGCTCATTTGCATAAACTATAAATGCTGAAAAAAACAGCTGCTCCTTGTGCTGCTGCTTCAGCTTCAGTCGGACTAAAGGACTCCGTGGGATATGAGTGTTCTCTCTGTGTCAGAGGATGTTCTGCTGAGAGTTCACATTAAACCTTTCGTAAATCGCACATGTGCAGATCTTACGTGTTCTTTGTTCTTTTCACCTCAAGAACAAAGTTCTAAAGTTCTTGTGAAGTATGAACAGGCCGAGACTCTGGACCCGCTCGGACGTTAATCTGTTCTGAAGTATGAACAGGCCGAGACTCTGGACCCGCTCGGACGTTAATCTGTTCTGAAGTATGAACAGGCCGAGACTCTGGACCCGCTCGGACGTTAATCTGTTCTGAAGTATGAACAGGCCGAGACTCTGGACCCGCCGACGTTAATCTGTTCTGAAGTATGAACAGGCCGAGACTCTGGAGCCGCCGGACGTTAATCTGTTCTGAAGTATGAACAGGCCGAGACTCTGGACCCGCTCGGACGTTAATCTGTTCTGAAGTATGAACAGGACGAGACTCTGGAGCCGCCGGACGTTAATCTCTTGTGAAGTATGAACAGGCCGAGACTCTGGACCCGCTCGGACGTTAATCTGTTCTGAAGTATGAACAGGCCGTGACTCTGGAGCCGCTCGGACGTTAATCTGTTCTGAAGTATGAACAGGCCGTGACTCTGGAGCCGCTCGGACGTTAATCTGTTCTGAAGTATGAACAGGCCGAGACTCTGGACCCTTCGGGACGTTAATCTGTTCTGAAGTATGAACAGGCCGTGACTCTGGAGCCGCCGGGCGTTAATCTGATCTGAAGTATGAACAGGCCGAGACTCTGGACCCGCCGACGTTAATCTGTTCTGAAGTATGAACAGGCCGAGACTCTGGAGCCGCTCGGACGTTAATCTGTTCTGAAGTATGAACAGGCCGAGACTCTGGACCCGCACGTACGTTAATCTGTTCTGAAGTATGAACAGGCCGTGACTCTGGAGCCGCTCGGACGTTAATCTGTTCTGAAGTATGAACAGGCCGAGACTCTGGACCCGCTCGGACGTTAATCTGTTCTGAAGTATGAACAGGCCGAGACTCTGGAGCCGCTCGGACGTTAATCTGATCTGAAGTATGAACAGGCCGAGACTCTGGAGCCGCTCGGACGTTAATCTGTTCTGAAGTATGAACAGGCCGTGACTCTGGAGCCGCTCGGACGTTAATCTGTTCTGAAGTATGAACAGGCCGTGACTCTGGACCCGCTCGGACGTTAATCTGATCTGAAGTATGAACAGGCCGTGACTCTGGAGCCGCTCGGACGTTAATCTGTTCTGAAGTATGAACAGGCCGAGACTCTGGACCCGCTCGGACGTTAATCTGATCTGAAGTATGAACAGGCCGTGACTCTGGAGCCGCTCGGACGTTAATCTGTTCTGAAGTATGAACAGGCCGAGACTCTGGACCCGCTCGGACGTTAATCTGATCTGAAGTATGAACAGGCCGTGACTCTGGACCCGCTCGGACGTTAATCTGTTCTGAAGTATGAACAGGCCGTGACTCTGGAGCCGCTCGGACGTTAATCTGATCTGAAGTATGAACAGGCCGTGACTCTGGAGCCGCTCGGACGTTAATCTGTTCTGAAGTATGAACAGGCCGTGACTCTGGACCCGCTCGGACGTTAATCTGTTCTGAAGTATGAACAGGCCGAGACTCTGGAGCCGCTCGGACGTTAATCTGTTCTGAAGTATGAACAGGCCGTGACTCTGGAGCCGCTCGGACGTTAATCTGATCTGAAGTATGAACAGGCCGTGACTCTGGACCCGCTCGGACGTTAATCTGTTCTGAAGTATGAACAGGCCGTGACTCTGGAGCCGCTCGGACGTTAATCTGTTCTGAAGTATGAACAGGCTGAGACTCTGGAGCCGCTCGGACGTTAATCTGTTCTGAAGTATGAACAGGCCGAGACTCTGGAGCCGCTCGGACGTTAATCTGTTCTGAAGTATGAACAGGCCTTCTCTCTGGTCCCGCTCGGAGGTTTATCTGTTCTTAAGTATGATCAGGCCGAGACTCTGGAGCCGCTCGGACGTTAATCTGTTCTGAAGTATGAACAGGCCGTGACTCTGGACCCGCTCGGACGTTAATCTGTTCTGAAGTATGAACAGGCCGAGACTCTGGAGCCGCTCGGACGTTAATCTGTTCTGAAGTATGAACAGGCCGAGACTCTGGACCCGCTCGGACGTTAATCTGTTCTGAAGTATGAACAGGCCGTGACTCTGGACCCGCTCGGACGTTAATCTGATTTGAAGTATGAACAGGCCGTGACTCTGGAGCCGCTCGGACGTTAATCTGTTCTGAAGTATGAACAGGCCGAGACTCTGACCCTTTCGGACGTTAATCTGATTTGAAGTATGAACAGGCCGTGACTCTGGACCCGCCGACGTTAATCTGTTCTGAAGTATGAACAGGCCGTGACTCTGGAGCCGCTCCGGGCGTTAATCTGATCTGAAGTATGAACAGGCCGTGACTCTGGACCCGCTCGGACGTTAATCTGATCTGAAGTATGAACAGGTCGTGACTCTGGACCCGCTCGGACGTTAATCTGTTCTGAAGTATGAACAGGCCGAGACTCTGGAGCCGCCGACGTTAATCTGTTCTGAAGTATGAACAGGCCGAGACTCTGGACCCGCCGACGTTAATCTGTTCTGAAGTATGAACAGGCCGAGACTCTGGAGCCGCTCGGACGTTAATCTGTTCTGAAGTATGAACAGGCCGAGACTCTGGACCCGCTCGGACGTTAATCTGATCTGAAGTATGAACAGGCCGTGACTCTGGACCCGCTCGGACGTTAATCTGATCTGAAGTATGAACAGGCCGTGACTCTGGACCCGCTCGGACGTTAATCTGTTCTGAAGTATGAACAGGCCGAGACTCTGGAGCCGCTCGGACGTTAATCTGTTCTGAAGTATGAACAGGCCGAGACTCTGGACCCGCTCGGACGTTAATCTGTTCTGAAGTATGAACAGGCCGAGACTCTGGAGCCGCTCGGACGTTAATCTGTTCTGAAGTATGAACAGGCCGAGACTCTGGACCCGCTCGGACGTTAATCTGTTCTGAAGTATGAACAGGCCGTGACTCTGGAGCCGCTCTGACGTGAATCTGATCTGAAGTATGAACAGGCCGTGACTCTGGAGCCGCCGACGTTAATCTGTTCTGAAGTATGAACAGGCCGAGACTCTGGACCCTTTCGGACGTTAATCTGTTCTGAAGTATGAACAGGCCGTGACTCTGGAGCCTTTCGGACGTTAATCTGTTCTGAAGTATGAACAGGCCGAGACTCTGGACCGCTTCGGACGTTAATCTGTTCTGAAGTATGAACAGGCCGTGACTCTGGAGCCGCTTCGGGCGTTAATCTGTTCTGAAGTATGAACAGGCCGAGACTCTGGACCCGCCGACGTTAATCTGTTCTGAAGTATGAACAGGCCGAGACTCTGGAGCCGCTGGACGTTAATCTGATCTGAAGTATGAACAGGCCGAGACTCTGGAGCCGCTTCGACGTTAATCTGTTCTGAAGTATGAACAGGCCGTGACTCTGGAGCCGCTCGACGTTAATCTGTTCTGAAGTATGAACAGGCCGTGACTCTGGACCCGCTCGACGTTAATCTGATCTGAAGTATGAACAGGCCGTGACTCTGGAGCCGCCGGACGTTAATCTGTTCTGAAGTATGAACAGGCCGAGACTCTGAGCCGCCGACGTTAATCTGTTCTGGAAGTATGAACAGGCCGAGACTCTGGACCCGCTTCGGACGTTAATCTGATCTGAAGTATGAACAGGCCGTGACTCTGGACCCGGCCGACGTTAATCTGTTCTGAAGTATGAACAGGCCGTGACTCTGGAGCCGCTTCGGACGTTAATCTGATCTGAAGTATGAACAGGCCGTGACTCTGGAGCCGCCGGACGTTAATCTGTTCTGAAGTATGAACAGGCGTGACTCTGGACCCTTTCGGACGTTAATCTGTTCTGAAGTATGAACAGGCCGAGACTCTGGACCCGCTCGGACGTTAATCTGTTCTGAAGTATGAACAGGCCGTGACTCTGGAGCCGCTCGGACGTTAATCTGATCTGAAGTATGAACAGGCCGTGACTCTGGACCCGCTCGGACGTTAATCTGATCTGAAGTATGAACAGGCCGAGACTCTGGACCCGCTCGGACGTTAATCTGTTCTGAAGTATGAACAGGCCGTGACTCTGGAGCCGCTCGGACGTTAATCTGTTCTGAAGTATGAACAGGCCGAGACTCTGGACCCGCTCGGACGTTAATCTGTTCTGAAGTATGAACAGGCCGTGACTCTGGAGCCGCTCGGACGTTAATCTGTTCTGAAGTATGAACAGGCCGAGACTCTGGACCCGCTCGGACGTTAATCTGATCTGAAGTATGAACAGGCCGAGACTCTGGAGCCGCTCGGACGTTAATCTGTTCTGAAGTATGAACAGGCCGAGACTCTGGACCCGCTCGGACGTTAATCTGATCTGAAGTATGAACAGGCTGAGACTCTGGAGCCGCTCGGACGTTAATCTGTTCTGAAGTATGAACAGGCCGAGACTCTGGAGCCGCTCGGACGTTAATCTGTTCTGAAGTATGAACAGGCCGAGACTCTGGACCCGCTCGGACGTTAATCTGTTCTGAAGTATGAACAGGCCGAGACTCTGGAGCCGCTCGGACGTTAATCTGTTCTGAAGTATGAACAGGCCGTGACTCTGGACCCGCTCGGACGTTAATCTGATCTGAAGTATGAACAGGCGTGACTCTGGACCCGCCGACGTTAATCTGTTCTGAAGTATGAACAGGCCGTGACTCTGGACCCGCCGACGTTAATCTGATTTGAAGTATGAACAGGCCGTGACTCTGGAGCCGCCGGACGTTAATCTGTTCTGAAGTATGAACAGGCCGTGACTCTGGAGCCGCTCGGACGTTAATCTGATCTGAAGTATGAACAGGCCGTGACTCTGGACCCGCTCGGACGTTAATCTGTTCTGAAGTATGAACAGGCCGTGACTCTGGACCCGCTCGGACGTTAATCTGTTCTGAAGTATGAACAGGCCGTGACTCTGGAGCCGCTCGGACGTTAATCTGTTCTGAAGTATGAACAGGCCGTGACTCTGGACCCGCTCGGACGTTAATCTGATCTGAAGTATGAACAGGCCGAGACTCTGGACCCGCTCGGACGTTAATCTGATCTGAAGTATGAACAGGCCGAGACTCTGGACCCGCTCGGACGTTAATCTGATCTGAAGTATGAACAGGCCGTGACTCTGGAGCCGCTCGGACGTTAATCTGATCTGAAGTATGAACAGGCCGAGACTCTGGAGCCGCTCGGACGTTAATCTGTTCTGAAGTATGAACAGGCCGAGACTCTGGACCCGCTCGGACATTAATCTGATCTGAAGTATGAACAGGCCGTGACTCTGGACCCGCTCGGACGTTAATCTGATCTGAAGTATGAACAGGCCGTGACTCTGGACCCGCTCGGACGTTAATCTGATCTGAAGTATGAACAGGCCGTGACTCTGGAGCCGCTCGGACGTTAATCTGATCTGAAGTATGAACAGGCCGTGACTCTGGAGCCGCTCGGACGTTAATCTGTTCTGAAGTATGAACAGGCCGAGACTCTGGAGCCGCTCGGACGTTAATCTGTTCTGAAGTATGAACAGGCCGTGACTCTGGAGCCGCTCGGACGTTAATCTGATCTGAAGTATGAACAGGCCGTGACTCTGGAGCCGCTCGGACGTTAATCTGTTCTGAAGTATGAACAGGCCGTGACTCTGGAGCCGCTCGGACGTTAATCTGTTCTGAAGTATGAACAGGCCGTGACTCTGGACCCGCTCGGACGTTAATCTGATCTGAAGTATGAACAGGCCGTGACTCTGGAGCCGCTCGGACGTTAATCTGATCTGAAGTATGAACAGGCCGTGACTCTGGAGCCGCTCGGACGTTAATCTGATCTGAAGTATGAACAGGCCGTGACTCTGGAGCCGCTCGGACGTTAATCTGTTCTGAAGTATGAACAGGCCGAGACTCTGGAGCCGCTCGGACGTTAATCTGATCTGAAGTATGAACAGGCCGTGACTCTGGACCCGCTCGGACGTTAATCTGATCTGAAGTATGAACAGGCCGAGACTCTGGAGCCGCTCGGACGTTAATCTGTTCTGAAGTATGAACAGGCCGTGACTCTGGAGCCGCTCGGACGTTAATCTGATCTGAAGTATGAACAGGCCGAGACTCTGGAGCCGCTCGGACGTTAATCTGATCTGAAGTATGAACAGGCCGTGACTCTGGAGCCGCTCGGACGTTAATCTGTTCTGAAGTATGAACAGGCCGTGACTCTGGACCCGCTCGGACGTTAATCTGTTCTGAAGTATGAACAGGCCGAGACTCTGGAGCCGCTCGGACGTTAATCTGATCTGAAGTATGAACAGGCCGTGAC
The DNA here is from genome assembly GCA_034769755.1 of Odontamblyopus lacepedii. NCBI lineage: Eukaryota > Metazoa > Chordata > Actinopteri > Gobiiformes > Gobiidae > Odontamblyopus > Odontamblyopus lacepedii. The sequence continues at coordinate 1,492,943 of CM068347.1, forward strand.
TCTGGACCCGCTCGGACGTTAATCTGTTCTGAAGTATGAACAGGCCGTGACTCTGGAGCCGCTCGGACGTTAATCTGATCTGAAGTATGAACAGGCCGAGACTCTGGACCCGCTCGGACGTTAATCTGATCTGAAGTATGAACAGGCCGAGACTCTGGAGCTGCTCGGACGTTAATCTGTTCTGAAGTATGAACAGGCCGTGACTCTGGACCCGCTCGGACGTTAATCTGATCTGAAGTATGAACAGGCCGTGACTCTGGACCCGCTCGGACGTTAATCTGTTCTGAAGTATGAACAGGCCGAGACTCTGGACCCGCTCGGACGTTAATCTGTTCTGAAGTATGAACAGGCCGAGACTCTGGAGCTGCTCGGACGTTAATCTGATCTGAAGTATGAACAGGCCGAGACTCTGGACCCGCTCGGACGTTAATCTGATCTGAAGTATGAACAGGCCGAGACTCTGGAGCCGCTCGGACGTTAATCTGTTCTGAAGTATGAACAGGCCGAGACTCTGGACCCGCTCGGACGTTAATCTGTTCTGAAGTATGAACAGGCCGTGACTCTGGAGCCGCTCGGACGTTAATCTGTTCTGAAGTATGAACAGGCCGTGACTCTGGAGCCGCTCGGACGTTAATCTGATCTGAAGTATGAACAGGCCGAGACTCTGGACCCGCTCGGACGTTAATCTGATCTGAAGTATGAACAGGCCGTGACTCTGGAGCCGCTCGGACGTTAATCTGTTCTGAAGTATGAACAGGCCGTGACTCTGGAGCCGCTCGGACGTTAATCTGTTCTGAAGTATGAACAGGCCGTGACTCTGGACCCGCTCGGACGTTAATCTGATCTGAAGTATGAACAGGCCGAGACTCTGGACCCGCTCAGACGTGAATCTGCAGAGAAACATTTGAACCTTGGACCAGGAGAGTTTTTGGACGTTATGGGGACGCTTAACACAGATGCAGGAAATTACGTTATTCATGAATATTCCAACTGCACAAAGAAACACGGAAATGTTTTTTTAGAGTCGTGTTTGTGCGTCCGGTCCGGGTCCACTGACGGTGAGTCCAGAAAACGACCTGATGAGGACAGTTCTGGTCCAAATGAGGACAGTTCTGGTCCTGATGAGGACAGTTCTGGTCCAAATGAGGACAGTTCTGGTCCAAATGAGGACAGTTCTGGTCCAAATGAGGACGCTGACAAATATGAACATTGTTCTCAGTATTATTCATGAAAATAAATTTTTATTATTTGTGATTAAACGAGTAATTATTTATTTGAGTTCCTGTTTTGTTCTGTTTAATGAACTCATTTAGGTTTTTGTTTGTTTGTTTATTTGGAAATGCAGTTTGTGACGAGCACTTTATAAAAATGTGACTGTTTTAAATAAGTTTAACGTAGAAAAGACGTCGACAACAACCTCATTGGGACGAGAATGATCCCGGAGTCTTCAGACCCTGACCCGGGCCTGACCTGGGCCTGACCCGGTTCTAAACCGGGTCTAAACGGGTCTAAACGGGACTAAACGGGTCTAAACGGGACTAAACGGGTCTAAACGGGACTAAACTAGGGGTGGGTATTGCCAACAACCTTGCGATACGATACGATTCGCGATACAGGGGTCTCGATACGATTCGCGATACAGGGGTATCCCGATACATGGTCTTCAAGGCGATACGTATCGCGATATTTTACATTACGTAACCTATAATTAAAAAAAAGACAGATGTTTACTCAAATGTTATTTTTATTTTGGTGAAGTGCATCAGTTCCAGTGGAACAGAAGAAGCTGTAAGGCAGAAACTGCCCTTGATTAACCTGTTAACACTCGGCACAAGTGTTCAAATATGTACCAGATGTTCAAACTGTAATAAGATGTAATGTATAATAATTAAACCATCTTCTGAAATTTAGGCAGGTTTTCTTAAGATAAATAACTAAAACAAGCCAAAACATTTCGCTCCATATGCCTCGTGTGCCTCCACCTGTGAGTGTGCGTAAAAGCAGGAGAGAGAGAGTCTCCATACACAGAGCGCATGGAGCCTATCACTACAGCACCTCTGCCCCACATGGGGCCCACCGCTGAAATCGTCTTTTCATAGGCTACTCAGAGCTGTCAATCACTTCCTGTAAGAACCAATGACTGAAGAGGTTTTGCCGTGGAACTGTCCCTCGGTCATGCGTAATACGCCGCTAACTGGACGCACTCGTTTTGTTCCCCAAGCTGTAGCGCGGCGCCCCGTAGCCGGACCGAAGCCTGGATACGCTTGTTTTGTAGCTAAGAGTGTGGAGAAAACAAGCATACCCCACACCGCTAACAGGAGCTAAGCGCTTAGCTATGCTAAGGACCAAGAGCGAGAGTAGTAGAGAGATGCGTCGCTCATCCATTCAGACAAACTCGGACTTTCTGGATTATTTCTCCACATGGAATTATTTTATGAAAAAAGCAACTGGATATTCTTTTTCTGTGGACTATTACGGACTAATTGAGCACAGCGATTCCTGGATTGGACCCGTTTCGGACCGACAGAACCGGCTCAAAGTTAAGAAATGCGATGAATATTTTCGGGAATTATAAGTTCTGGCTCTTTGGGCTGTGTGGCATAAAATGAATGATGTGGTGGTTTTTCTGAGGAATTAAGCTTTCAAACGATGTACAGCAGGTCAATATTGGAAAAATAAGTACGGTGAATATCTGGCTTGACTTTTTAATGTTGTGTAATGGCCGCCGGCGGGCGGGTGGGTGTAAACATGGCTTAACAAGGCTGTGTGCCGACATGCAGCTCCTCTGATGAAAGTAAACTGAAGATATGGCCTTAACAAGGCTGTAGTGCAGAGGGAATGCTGCCTCTGACTATACGACATGCGCAGTGCAAGGATCACTTATCAGACGCAGTTTGCTGAAGCTTCATAAATAATGTTTGTTGCATGTAAAATATCGATACTGACGCCTCCGTATCGATACGTGTATCGCCAAGAGGCCCACGACGATGTATCCCCGTATCGATTTTTTGAACACACCCCTAGTCTAAACGGGTCTACACGGGTCTAAACGGGTCTACACGGGACTAAACGGGACTAAACGGGTCTAAACGGGACTAAACTGGACTAAACGGGACTAAACGGGTCTAAACGGGTCTAAACGGGACTAAACGGGACTAAACGGGTCTAAACGGGTCTAAACGGGACTAAACGGGTCTAAACGTTTAGACTAAACGGGTCTAAACGGGTCTAAACGGGACTAAACGGGTCTCACCGAGTTGAGGTTGAAGCCGAGCTGTGCCTGGATGATCACCGGGGGCAGGCGTTTGCTGTTCTTCAGGTGGAAGCTGTCGGGAATCTGGCTCTTGGCGTACGCCGTGATGTTGGGGACGTTGGCGAGCGCCGCCAGGACCTCGGCCTCTTTGCCCGGGCGCGGGGTGAGGATCCCGAAGCCGCCGTAGTCCAGGATCTCGAAGCTGGCGAGCTTCAGCAGCGGCAGGTAATTGTTCAGGATGATCTCGTCCACCAGGGGGCGCTTCTTCACCGTGGTCATGCCGTGGTCGGAGGTGATGATGACGTTGAGGTGGTGGGTGAGATTCCGGGCGTCGATGCCGCGCAGCAGGTACCCGAGGGCGCGGTCGATCTGCTGAATGATGCTCTTGCGCTCGGGCGTGTCCGGGCCCTTGGCGTGGCCCACATTATCGGGTTCGCCAAAATAAAGCGTCACAAAGTCGAAGTCCTCCTCCGAGAACCAGTCCAGGACCGCGTCTATGTTCTGGCGCCACTCCGTCTCATTGTCGTCGGGGAAATTGGGCGTCTCGAACACGTGGCGCCCGACGGGCTGTCCGCTGTAGTTAGCCCCGCCCCCCGGGAAGTGGAAGGAGCCGACCTTCAGACCCTGAGGACAGAATCAGAGACGAGAGGCTGAGGATGGACAATGCGTTTGCTGAGTGTTTGACTGTGTCTGTGTCAGGTTCTGTGTCCATGTTTCTTCACTGTGGGGAAACACTGGTGTGATTCTGGCTCCAGACCGGCTCCAGACCAGGTTCAGACCTTTGGTTCTAGTCCAGTCCTGGTTGTGGTTAAGTCCTGGTTCTTCTTCAGTCCTGGTTCAGTCCTGGTCCTGATCCTGGTCCTGGTTCTGACCTGGTTCTGGGCGGTGATCCACAGTGGTGTGGCTCCGGTATCCCACCATTCAGACCTCCTCAGGGTTTGTTTGTGCGGAACTTTCAGGTTGGTTTCCTGATCGAACATCATGTTATGGACGACCTCATGGTCCTCCACCCAGCGGCCTGCGCAGAACCAGAATCAGAATCAGAACCTCTTTATTTGTCCGTTTCTTCACATGTTCTGGACCTGGAACTGAAATGGGCCCAGTCCAATGTTCCCTCTGAGCCTCAACTCCAGAACTGCAGTGATCAGCACCACGGAGAGCGACTGCTCCTCATGAGTCGCGTCAACAATCTGTGTTTATACGAATAATCTGTGTTTATATCGTAGTTCGTATATCTGAGTGGACTAAGCTAACCTGTTAGCCGCCGTGTGCCAAACAGGAAGTGCTCCAGGAGGCTCTTCTGGCTCGTCTCTCTGGACCTGCTGCTGTGGCCTCGTCATTTTGCTCTTAAATGTTCGTCTGAACCCGCGACACAGGAGCCTGAAGTTTTCATTTCTCTTGTGAGTAGATTTAATCCATGTTGTGTCAGTTTCAGAGTGTTTCTTTGCCTCCTGAGGAAGTGTCGACCACAGACACTTTATCACTGAGCTCAAATTTATGTTTCTGTTCAGGAGAATTTCACCGAGTTCTTTTCTACTCAGACGGTTCAAATGTTCCATGTAAAGACCAGACTCTGTACCTCTGAGTGTCTAAGTGAGAGTGTCGTCTCCACAAATGAGGCTCCTGTTGCCACGGTTACAGGAGCGAATCTGGAGCCAGGTCCATATTTGGAAATCCTCCCGCGAGTATCATAGCAACACAAGAGCCAATCATGAGTGAGGAGGTTAAATGTGGCGCCTCCTCCTGGCAGAGCTGATGCATCATATATACGGACTATGGATGTGATACTCTGCACCTGCAGGACACTGGATTTACCTGATTCTGCACAAGAAGAAGAAACTTTGAGCTTTAAAGAGTTTAAGTCACTGATTTATGTTGTTTGTTCTGTTCCGTACGAACAACAACAGAGTCACAATTTAACCAAATTCTCTTTACTTTCTGCTCGTTAAATTCTGCTCGTTCAGATTCTAGTCACATTAGATATTGTGACTGTTTGAGATATTTTGTCATTTTATTTCAGAAATCGTCACTCGGGGGAAAGCGGGAAACGAGCTGTCAATCAAACCTGTTGCTAACGCTAGGGGGAGGGGCCTCGGGGAATGAAGGCGTCTGATTGGTCCGTTATTTCTGTTCAGATCTTGATTCAGGAACAAAACAGAGAAATGCAAAGTTCAGGATCCTGTGTGGCGGCTTCAGACGAACAGTTTAAGTCCAGAATGACGAGGCTCAGAGCAGCAGGTACAGACAGAGGGACGAGAAGATCCTAATGTGAAGGAGCCCCAAGAGCCTCCTGGAGCACTTCCTGTTTGGCACACGCCGGCTGGAAAGTCTGACACAATCTGACCCACGGGAGTCAAAGAACCTTCAGGGCCAAGTCCAAACCAGATAAACCCCGATAACCCTCAGATAAAGGAGCCGGGTCAGTCCAGACTTAGTCCTGGTTCAGTCCTGGTTTAGTCCTGGTTCAGTCCTGGTTCAGTCCTGTTATAGTCCTGGTTCAGTCCTGTTATAGTCCTGGTTCAGTCCTGGTTCAGTCCTGGTTCAGTCCTGGTTCAGTCCTGGTTCAGTCCTGTTATAGTCCTGGTTCAGTCCTGGTTCAGTCCTGTTATAGTCCTGGTTCAGTCCTGGTTCAGTCCTGGTTCAGTCCTGTTATAGTCCTGGTTTAGTCCTGGTTCAGTCCTGTTATAGTCCTGGTTCAGTCCTGGTTCAGTCCTGGTTCAGTCCTGGTTCAGTCCTGGTTCAGTCCTGGTTTAGTCCTGGTTCAGTCCTGGTTTAGTCCTGGTTCAGTCCTGGTTCAGTCCTGGTTCAGTCCTGGTTCAGTCCTGGTTTAGTTCTTTTTCAGTCCTGGTTCAGTCCTGGTTTAGTCCTGGTTCAGTCCTGGTTCAGTCCTGGTTCAGTCCTGGTTTAGTCCTGGTTCAGTCCTGGTTCAGTCCTGGTTCAGTACCTGTGATGGTGGTGAAGTGGGAGGGGGAGGTCATGGTCAGGGTGGGTGGGGTCATGTACTTGGCCCGGACGCCTCGGGCACTGATCCCGTCGAGCTCCGGCGTCTCCACGTCCTGATCATAATCCCACCGGAACCCGTCAAACGAGACCAGGAGCAGCTTATGCCGGAGACCTGAGACCAGAGACCAGAGACCGGGTCAGAGACCGGGTCAGAGACCTGAGACCAGAGACCGGGTCAGAGACCGGGTCAGAGACCGGGTCAGAGACCTGAGACCAGAGACCGGGTCAGAGACCGGGTCAGAGACCTGAGACCAGAGACCAGAGACCGGGTCAGAGACCTGAGACCAGAGACCAGAGACCGGGTCAGAGACCGGGTCAGAGACCGGGTCAGAGACCTGAGACCAGAGACCGGGTCAGAGACCGGGTCAGAGACCTGAGACCAGAGACCGGGTCAGAGACCGGGTCAGAGACCTGAGACCAGAGACCAGAGACCGGGTCAGAGACCTGAGACCAGAGACCAGAGACCGGGTCAGAGACCAGAGACCGGGTCAGAGACCGGGTCAGAGACCGGGTCAGAGACCGGGTCAGAGACCTGAGACCAGAGACCGGGTCAGAGACCGGGTCAGAGACCTGAGACCAGAGACCAGAGACCGGGTCAGAGACCGGGTCAGAGACCGGGTCAGAGACCTGAGACCAGAGACCGGGTCAGAGACCGGGTCAGAGACCTGAGACCAGAGACCAGAGACCGGGTCAGAGACCTGAGACCAGAGACCAGAGACCGGGTCAGAGACCGGGTCAGAGACCGGGTCAGAGACCTGAGACCAGAGACCGGGTCAGAGACCGGGTCAGAGACCGGGTCAGAGACCTGAGACCAGAGACCGGGTCAGAGACCGGGTCAGAGACCTGAGACCAGAGACCAGAGACCGGGTCAGAGACCTGAGACCAGAGACCAGAGACCGGGTCAGAGACCGGGTCAGAGACCGGGTCAGAGACCTGAGACCAGAGACCGGGTCAGAGACCTGAGACCAGAGACCGGGTCAGAGACCGGGTCAGAGACCTGAGACCAGAGACCAGAGACCGGGTCAGAGACCTGAGACCAGAGACCAGAGACCGGGTCAGAGACCAGAGACCGGGTCAGAGACCGGGTCAGAGACCGGGTCAGAGACCTGAGACCAGAGACCGGGTCAGAGACCTGAGACCAGAGACCGGGTCAGAGACCGGGTCAGAGAACAGAGACAGGGACATAGACCAGAGACCAGAGACCAGAGACCGGGTCAGAGACCAGAGACCAGAGACCGGGTCAGAGACCAGAGACCGGGTCAGAGACCTGAGACCAGAGACCGGGTCAGAGACCGGGTCAGAGACCTGAGACCAGAGACCAGAGACCGGGTCAGAGACCGGGTCAGAGACCAGAGACCAGAGACCGGCTCAGAGACTTGATCAGAGACCAGAGACCAGAGACCGGGTCAGAGACCGGGTCAGAGACCTGAGACCAGAGACCGGGTCAGAGACCGGGTCAGAGACCGGGTCAGAGACCTGAGACCAGAGACCGGGTCAGAGACCGGGTCAGAGACCTGAGACCAGAGACCAGAGACCGGGTCAGAGACCAGAGACCAGAGACCGGGTCAGAGACCGGGTCAGAGACCTGAGACCAGAGACCGGGTCAGAGACCGGGTCAGAGACCTGAGACCAGAGACCGGGTCAGAGACCGGGTCAGAGACCTGAGACCAGAGACCGGGTCAGAGAGCGGGTCAGAGACCAGAGACCGGGAACGAGAGCGGGGCAGAGACCTGAGACCAGAGACCGGCTCAGAGACCGGGTCAGAGACCGGGTCAGAGACCTGAGACCAGAGACCGGGTCAGAGACCGGGTCAGAGACCTGAGACCAGAGACCAGAGACCGGGTCAGAGACCGGGTCAGAGACCTGAGACCAGAGACCGGGTCAGAGACCGGGTCAGAGACCGGGTCAGAGACCTGAGACCAGAGACCGGGTCAGAGACCGGGTCAGAGACCTGAGACCAGAGACCGGGTCAGAGACCGGGTCAGAGACCGGGTCAGAGACCTGAGACCAGAGACCGGGTCAGAGACCGGGTCAGAGACCTGAGACCAGAGACCGGGTCAGAGACCGGGTCAGAGACCTGAGACCAGAGACCGGGTCAGAGACCGGGTCAGAGACCGGGTCAGAGAGCGGGTCAGAGACCAGAGACCAGATACCGGGTCAGAGACCGGGTCAGAGACCAGAGACCGGGTCAGAGACCTGAGACCAGAGACCAGAGACCGGGTCAGAGACCGGGTCAGAGACCTGAGACCAGAGACCGGGTCAGAGAGCGGGTCAGAGACCAGAGACCGGGTCAGAGACCTGAGACCAGAGACCGGGTCAGAGACCGGGTCAGAGACCTGAGACCAGAGACCGGGTCAGAGACCGGGTCAGAGACCTGAGACCAGAGACCGGGTCAGAGACCAGAGACCGGGTCAGAGACCGGGTCAGAGACCGGGTCAGAGACCTGAGACCAGAGACCGGGTCAGAGAGCGGGTCAGAGACCAGAGACCGGGTCAGAGACCGGGTCAGAGACCGGGTCAGAGACTGGATCAGATACCTGAGACCAGAGACCGGGTCAGAGACCGGGTCAGAGACCTGAGACCAGAGACCGGGTCAGAGACCTGAGACCAGAGACCGGGTCAGAGACCGGGTCAGAGACCTGAGACCAGAGACCGGGTCTGAGACCGGGTCAGAGACCAGAGACGGGTCAGAGACCCGGTCAGCGACCTGAGACCAGAGCCCGGCTCAGAGATCGGGTCAGCGACCAGCGACCGGGTCAGAGACCGGGTCAGAGAGCTGTGACCAGAGACCGGGTCAGAGACCGGGTCAGAGACCTGAGACCAGAGACCAGAGACCGGGTCAGAGACCAGAGACCAGAGACCGGGTCAGAGACCGGGTCAGAGACCTGAGACCAGAGACCGGGTCAGAGACCGGGTCAGAGACCGGGTCAGAGACCTGAGACCAGAGACCGGGTCAGAGACCGGGTCAGAGACCAGAGACCGGGTCAGAGACCGGGTCAGAGACCTGAGACCAGAGACCAGAGACCGGGTCAGAGACCTGAGACCAGAGACCAGAGACCGGGTCAGAGACCAGAGACCGGGTCAGAAACCGGGTCAGAGACCTGAGACCAGAGACCGGGTCTGAGACCAGAGACCGGGACAGAGACCGGGTCAGAGACCAGAGACCGGGTCAGAGACCGGGTCAGAGACCGGGTCAGAGACCGGGTCAGAGACCTGAGACCAGAGACCGGGTCAGAGACCGGGTCAGAGACCAGAGACCGGGTCAGCGACCGGGTCAGCGACCTGAGACCAGAGACCGGGTCAGAGACCGGGTCAGAGAGCGGGTCAGAGACCAGAGACCGGGTCAGAGACCGGGTCAGAGAGACCGGGTCAGAGACCTGAGACCAGAGACCTGTTCAGAGACCGGGTCAGAGACCTGAGACCATAGACAGGGTAAGAGACGTGTTCAGAGACCGGGTCAGAGACCGGGTCAGAGACCTGAGACCAGAGACCGGGTCAGAGACCGGGTCAGAGACCTGAGACCAGAGACCGGGTCAGAGACCGGGTCAGAGACCTGAGACCAGAGACCGGGTCAGAGACCGGGTCAGAGGTCAGAGACCCGAGACCAGAGTCCGGGTCAGACACCAGACCCCGGGTCAGAGACCGGGTCAGAGCCGGGGTCAGAGACCTGGTCAGAGACCTGAGACCAGAGACCGGGTCAGAGACCGGGTCAGAGACCAGAGACCGGGTCAGAGACCGGGTCAGAGACCGGGTCAGAGACCTGAGACCAGAGACCGGGTCAGAGACCGGGTCAGAGACCGGGTCAGAGACCTGAGACCAGAGACCGGGTCAGAGAGCGGGTCAGAGACCAGAGACCGGGTCAGAGACCGGGTCAGAGACCTGAGACCAGAGACCGGGTCAGAGAGCGGGTCAGAGACCAGAGACCGGGTCAGAGACCGGGTCAGAGACCTGAGACCAGAGACCGGGTCAGAGAGCGGGTCAGAGACCAGAGACCGGGTCAGAGACCAGAGACCAGAGACCGGGTCAGAGAGCGGGTCAGAGACCGGGTCAGAGACCTGAGACCAGAGACCGGGTCAGAGACCGGGTCAGAGACCTGAGACCAGAGACCGGGTCAGAGAGCGGGTCAGAGACCTGAGACCAGAGACCGGGTCAGAGAGCGGGTCAGAGACCAGAGACCGGGTCAGAGACCGGGTCAGAGACCTGAGACCAGAGACCGGGTCAGAGACCGGGTCAGCGACCTGAGACCAGAGACCGGGTCAGAGACCGGGTCAGAGACCAGAGACCGGGTCAGAGAGCGGGTCAGAGACCGGGTCAGAGACCGGGTCAGAGACCAGAGACCAGATACCGGGTCAGAGACTGGATCAGATACCTGAGACCAGAGACCGGGTCAGAGACCGGGTCAGAGACCTGAGACCAGAGACCGGGTCAGAGACCGGGTCAGAGACCTGAGACCAGAGACCGGGTCAGAGAGCGGGTCAGAGACCAGAGACCGGGTCAGAGACCGGGTCAGAGACCTGAGACCAGAGACCGGGTCAGAGAGCGGGTCAGAGACCAGAGACCGGGTCAGAGACCGGGTCAGAGACCGGGTCAGAGACCTGAGACCAGAGACCGGGTCAGAGACCGGGTCAGAGACCTGAGACCAGAGACCGGGTCAGAGAGCGGGTCAGAGACCAGAGACCGGGTCAGAGACCGGGTCAGAGACCTGAGACCAGAGACCGGGTCAGAGACCGGGTCAGAGACCGGGTCAGAGAGCGGGTCAGAGACCTGAGACCAGAGACCGGGTCAGAGAGCGGGTCAGAGACCAGAGACCGGGTCAGAGACCGGGTCAGAGACCTGAGACCAGAGACCGGGTCAGAGACCGGGTCAGAGACCTGAGACCAGAGACCGGGTCAGGGACCGGGTCAGAGACCAGAGACCGGGTCAGAGACCTGAGACCAGAGACCAGAGACCGGGTCAGAGACCGGGTCAGAGACCGGGTCAGAGACCAGAGACCGGGTCAGAGACCGGGTCAGAGACCTGAGACCAGAGACCAGGTCAGAGAGCGGGTCAGAGAGCGGGTCAGAGACCAGAGACCGGGTCAGAGACCGGGTCAGAGACCTGAGACCAGAGACCGGGTCAGAGACCGGGTCAGAGATTGGGTCAGAGACCGGGTCAGAGACCTGAGACCAGAGACCGGGTCAGAGACCGGGTCAGAGACCTGAGACCAGAGACCGGGTCAGAGACCGGGTCAGAGATTGGGTCAGAGACCTGAGACCAGAGACCGGGTCAGAGACCTGAGACCAGAGACCGGGTCAGAGAGCGGGTCAGAGACCAGAGACCGGGTCATAGACCGGGTCAGAGACCGGGTCAGAGACCTGAGACCAGAGACCGGGTCAGAGACCGGGTCAGAGACCTGAGACCAGAGAGCGGGTCAGAGAGCGGGTCGGAGACCAGAGACCGGGTCAGAGACCGGGTCAGAGAGCGGGTCAGAGACCTGAGACCAGAGACCAGATACCGGGTCAGAGACTGGATCAGAGACCGGGTCAGAGACCGGGTCAGAGACCAGAGACCGGGTCAGAGACCGGGTCAGAGAGCGGGTCAGAGACCGGGTCAGAGAGCGGGTCAGAGACCAGAGACCGGGTCAGAGACCGGGTCAGAGACCTGAGACCAGAGACCGGGTCAGAGACCGGGTCAGAGTTTGGGTCAGAGACCGGGTCAGAGACCTGAGACCAGAGACCGGGTCAGCGACCGGGTCAGAGACCTGAGACCAGAGACCGGGTCAGAGAGCGGGTCAGAGACCAGAGACCGGGTCAGAGACCGGGTCAGAGACCGGGTCAGAGAGCGGGTCAGAGACCGGGTCAGAGAACGGGTCAGAGACCAGAGACCGGGTCAGAGACCGGGTCAGAGACCTGAGACCAGAGACCGGGTCAGAGACCGGGTCAGAGTTTGGGTCAGAGACCGGGTCAGAGACCAGAGACCGGGTCAGCGACCGGGTCAGAGACCTGAGACCAGAGACCGGGTCAGAGACCGGGTCAGAGAGCGGGTCAGAGACCAGAGACCGGGTCAGAGACCGGGTCAGAGACCTGAGACCAGAGACCGGGTCAGAGACCGGGTCAGAGAGCAGGTCAGAGACCTGAGACCAGAGACCGGGTCAGAGAGCGGGTCAGAGACCAGAGACCGGGTCAGAGACCGGGTCAGAGACCTGAGACCAGAGACCGGGTCAGAGACCGGGTCAGAGATTGGGTCAGAGACCGGGTCAGAGACCTGAGACCAGAGACCGGGGTCAGCGACCGGGTCAGAGACCTGAGACCAGAGACCGGGTCAGAGAGCGGGTCAGAGACCAGAGACCGGGTCAGAGACCGGGTCAGAGAGCGGGTCTGAAACCAGAGACCGGGTCAGAGACCGGGTCAGAGACCTGAGACCAGAGACCGGGTCAGAGACCGGGTCAGCGACCGGGTCAGCGACTGGGTCAGAGACCGGGTCAGAGACCGGGTCAGCGACCGGGTCAGCGACCGGGTCAGAGACCAGAGACCAGAGACCAGAGACCGGGTCAGCGACCGGGTCAGCGACCGGGTCTGAGACCAGAGACCGGGTCAGAGACCGGGTCAGAGCCCAGAGACCAGAGACCGGGTCAGAGACCGGGTCAGTGACCGGGTCAGCGACTGGGTCCGAGACCGGGTCCGAGACCGGGTCAGAGACCGGGTCAGCGACCGGGTCAGAGACCGGGTCAGAGACCAGAGACCAGAGACCGGGTCAGAGACCGGGTCAGCGACTGGGTCAGCGACCGGGTCTGAGACCAGAGACCGGGTCAGAGACCTGAGACCAGAGACCGGGTCAGAGACCAGAGACCAGAGACCAGAGACCGGGTCAGAGACCTGAGACCAGAGACCGGGTCAGAGACCGGGTCAGAGACCTGAGACCAGAGACCAGAGACCAGGTCAGAGACCGGGTCAGAGACCGGGTCAGAGACCTGAGACCAGAGACCGGGTCAGAGAGCGGGTCAGAGACCAGAGACCGGGTCAGAGACCGGGTCAGAGACCGGGTCAGAGACCTGAGACCAGAGACCGGGTCAGAGACCGGGTCAGAGACCAGAGACCGGGTCAGAGACCGGGTCAGCGACCGGGTCAGCGACCTGAGACCAGAGACCGGGTCAGAGACCGGGTCAGAGACCGGGTCAGAGACCTGAGACCAGAGACCGGGTCAGAGAGCGGGTCAGAGACCAGAGACCGGGTCAGAGACCGGGTCAGAGACCGGGTCAGAGACCAGAGACCAGATACCGGGTCAGAGACTGGATCAGATACCTGAGACCAGAGACCGGGTCAGAGACCGGGTCAGAGACCTGAGACCAGAGACCGGGTCAGAGAGCGGGTCAGAGACCAGAGACCGGGTCAGAGACCGGGTCAGAGACCAGAGACCAGAGACCGGGTCAGAGACCGGGTCAGAGAGCGGGTCAGAGACCAGAGACCGGGTCAGAGACCTGAGACCAGAGACCGGGTCAGAGAGCGGGTCAGAGACCTGAGACCAGAGACCGGGTCAGAGAGCGGGTCAGAGACCAGAGACCAGAGACCGGGTCAGAGACCGGGTCAGAGACCTGAGACCAGAGACCGGGTCAGAGACCGGGTCAGCGACCGGGTCAGCGACCTGAGACCAGAGACCGGGTCAGAGACCGGGTCAGAGACCAGAGACCGGGTCAGAGAGCGGGTCAGAGACCAGAGACCGGGTCAGAGACCGGGTCAGAGAGCGGGTCTGAAACCAGAGACCGGGTCAGAGACCGGGTCAGAGACCTGAGACCAGAGACCGGGTCAGAGACCGGGTCAGCGACCGGGTCAGCGACTGGGTCAGAGACCGGGTCAGCGACCGGGTCAGCGACCGGGTCAGAGACCGGGTCAGAGACCAGAGACCAGAGACCGGGTCAGAGACCGGGTCAGCGACCGGGTCAGCGACCGGGTCTGAGACCAGAGACCGGGTCAGAGACCGGGTCAGAGCCCAGAGACCAGAGACCGGGTCAGAGACCGGGTCAGCGACCGGGTCAGCGACTGGGTCAGAGACCGGGTCCGAGACCGGGTCCGAGACCGGGTCAGAGACCGGGTCAGCGACCGGGTCAGAGACCGGGTCAGAGACCAGAGACCGGGTCAGCGACTGGGTCAGCGACCGGGTCTGAGACCAGAGACCGGGTCAGAGACCTGAGACCAGAGACCAGAGACCAGAGACCGGGTCAGAGACCTGAGACCAGAGACCGGGTCAGCGACCGGGTCAGAGACCGGGTCAGAGACCTGAGACCAGAGACCGGGTCAGAGATCGGGTCAGAGACCGGGTCAGAGAGCGGGTCAGAGACCAGAGACCGGGTCAGAGACCGGGTCAGAGACCTGAGACCAGAGACCGGGTCAGAGACCGGGTCAGAGTTTGGGTCAGAGACCGGGTCAGAGACCTGAGACCAGAGACCGGGTCAGCGACCGGGTCAGAGACCTGAGACCAGAGACCGGGTCAGAGACCGGGTCAGAGAGCGGGTCAGAGACCAGAGACCGGTTCAGAGACCAGAGACCGGGTCAGAGACCGGGTCAGAGAGCGGGTCAGAGACCAGAGACCGGGTCAGAGACCGGGTCAGAGTTTGGGTCAGAGACCGGGTCAGAGACCTGAGACCAGAGACCGGGTCAGCGACCGGGTCAGAGACCTGAGACCAGAGACCGGGTCAGAGACCGGGTCAGAGAGCGGGTCAGAGACCAGAGACCGGGTCAGAGACCGGGTCAGAGACCTGAGACCAGAGACCGGGTCAGAGACCGGGTCAGAGAGCAGGTCAGAGACCTGAGACCAGAGACCGGGTCAGAGAGCGGGTCAGAGACCAGAGACCGGGTCAGAGACCGGGTCAGAGACCTGAGACCAGAGACCGGGTCAGAGACCGGGTCAGAGATTGGGTCAGAGACCGGGTCAGAGACCTGAGACCAGAGACCGGGGTCAGCGACCTGGTCAGAGACCTGAGACCGGGTCAGAGAGCGGGTCAGAGACCAGAGACCGGGTCAGAGATCGGGTCAGAGAGCGGGTCTGAGACCAGAGACCGGGTCAGAGACCGGGTCAGAGACCTGAGACCAGAGACCGGGTCAGAGACCGGGTCAGCGACCGGGTCAGCGACTGGGTCAGAGACCGGGTCAGAGACCGGGTCAGCGACCGGGTCAGCGACCGGGTCAGAGACCGGGTCAGAGACCAGAGACCAGAGACCGGGTCAGAGACCGGGTCAGCGACCGGGTCAGCGACCGGGTCTGAGACCAGAGACCGGGTCAGAGACCGGGTCAGAGCCCAGAGACCAGAGACCGGGTCAGAGACCGGGTCAGCGACCGGGTCAGCGACTGGGTCCGAGACCGGGTCCGAGACCGGGTCAGATACCGGGTCAGCGACCGGGTCAGAGACCGGGTCAGAGACCAGAGACCGGGTCAGCGACTGGGTCAGCGACCGGGTCTGAGACCAGAGACCGGGTCAGAGACCAGAGACCAGAGACCGGGTCAGAGACCTGAGACCAGAGACCGGGTCAGCGACCGGGTCAGAGACCGGGTCAGAGACCTGAGACCAGAGACCGGGTCAGAGATCGGGTCAGAGACCGGGTCAGCGACCGGGTCAGAGACCTGAGACCAGAGACCGGGTCAGCGACCGGGTCAGAGACCGGGTCAGAGACCTGAGACCAGAGACCGGGTCAGAGACCGGGTCAGAGACCGGGTCAGCGACCGGGTCAGCGACCGGGTCAGAGACCGGGTCAGAGACCAGAGACCGGGTCAGAGACCGGGTCAGCGACTGGGTCAGCGACCGGGTCTGAGACCAGAGACCGGGTCAGAGACCTGAGACCAGAGACCGGGTCAGAGACCGGGTCAGAGACCGGGTCAGAGACCTGAGACCAGAGACCAGAGACTGGGTCAGAGACCGGGTCAGCGGCCAGAGGTCTGAGGTCTGATGCTCTGGTGTTTGTCCGACTCAGAGAAAAACACAGATCAGAATCTGCTGCAAACACGAGAACAAAACTGAGGAAGAGTTCAGTTTATCAGTGACAGAAAAGTTTTGGTGTCGATGGTCCGAAGACACAAAGTTCTGCAGAGACACGAGTGACTGGAGCTGTCCTGAACCCTGAAGACCAACGACATCGTCCACGACTCAGAGGAACATGTTTGTATAACCTTAAAGACAGAAACGTCCTTTTCCCCTCTGAAAGTGCAGACATAGAGGTTTCCGTACATTTCTGCGGCTTTATCCTACGTCACACTCACGCTGTGTGATGACGGGAGCAAAACGAGTGTCCAACAGGAACTTTGTTTTCCCCAAACTCATGCGCTCCGTCCATTTTGATGGAGCCAAACTTTGCCAAAGAGTGAAGTGAGTCAAGATGGTCGACTCCTCTGACTGTGTGTGTTTAGAACGAGGGAAAAAGTCGCTCTAAGTGGAGTTAATTCTCACACACATGGAAAATGACACATCTTGGTGTGTGTAATTGTGCATCTCTTTCTATTTTTATTTAAAGGTTTATTTCAGTCCAAATTAACAAATCCAAATGTAATTTCCACCCTGGAAATGCAGAAGTGCTGTGGCTCTGGCCGTGGTCCTGACAGGAGCTGTTTCCAGGACTGGACCAGGAAAGTCATGGAGCCACTGCACTTTTTTTGTTTTTAGGGCAATAAGGAGATTTTTAATTTACTTACAGACTTGAGATTTTGCATTTTTGGAGCTAAATTAAGCTCTAAATTAAGCATTTTTTATGTCCAAAAAGTTGTTTCTACATGTTTGCTGTGGGTTTTGTATAAAAGAGTGAATTTTATTTTCAGCAGATTGTGAAATAACAGGTTGGACTGAACAAAAGGAGGTAGAACACTTCATTAGGGGTAAAAGGGGCAGTTTGAAAAGCAAAATTAACCCTATAACGCCAAACGTATCATATTTGATACATGCCCTCCACATGAGCAGTGTGACATTTTTTTCCCTGAAAAACCTGATGTAAACAATCAGATACATGCAGTGCACAAATAATCCAACAGGGGGTGTGATTCACTGATTAGAGGGTGCTCCAGTGACAATACAAGATTGCCATAAATAATAATATATGGAAAATGATATTTGAATTTTTTTGTTTGTTTGTTTAGAGGGACCAATAAAGGCTCCAAGTTCAAAGAATTGGAATTTTCTGCCAATTATTTAATGGTGTGGGCTTTACAGGGTTAAGACAAACATCCAGGAGGAGAAATGTACTAAACCCTCAGGTCTTCAGGGGTGAAGTGAAGCGTCAGGATGGAAACGGTTCAGACTAAAGTTCCTCTGGGCTCAGTCGGAATCGTCGCTCCGAGTTTCACCTCCGAGTCCGATGGATGAACGAAGGAACCAGGAAAATCCTGAGGGTCAGAGGTCAGAGGGGGTCAGGGGTCAGAGGGGGTCAGAGGTCAGGGGTCAGAGGGGGTCAGAGGTCGCTCGTTCTCGGTTCGGTGACGTCCCTGAGCTGAATCTGTCTCAGTTTTACTTCAGTTTGTGGAAAAAGTAGAAAATAAAAATCCAAAAATCCGTCAGAAGAAGCGAATCAAACCCGACAAACGGAAACAGGAAGAGACTTTAGGAACGAGAGAAAAGAAAACAACAACAGGGTCTAGTCCTGGTTCAGTCCTGGTTTAGTCCTGGTTTAGTCCTGGTTTAGACCTAGTTTAGTTCCAGTTTAGTCCCGGTTTAGTCCTGGTTTAGACCTGGTTTAGTCCTGGTTCAGTCCTGGTTTAGTCCTGGTTCAGTCCTGGTTCAGTCTTGGTTCAGTCCTGGTTTAGACCTGGTTTAGTCCTGGTTTAGACCTTGTTTAGACCTGGTTTAGTCCTGGTTCAATCCTGGTTCAGTCCTGGTTTAGTCCTGGTTCATTCCTGGTTTAGTCCTGGTTTAGACCTGGTTTAGACCTGGTTTAGTCCTGGTTTAGATCCGGTTTAGTCCTGGTTCAGTCCTGGTTTAGTCCTGGTTTAGTCCTGGTTCAGTCCTGGTTTAGTCCTGGTTTAGTCCTGGTTTAGTCTTTGTTTAGTCCTGGTTCAGTCCTGGTTTAGTCCTGGTTTAGTCCTGGTTCAGTCCTGGTTTAGTCCTGGTTTAGTCCTGGTTTAGTCTTTGTTTAGTCCTGGTTCAGTCCTGGTTTAGTCCTGGTTTAGTCCTGGTTTAGTCCTGGTTTAGACCTAGTTTAGTTCCAGTTTAGTCCCGGTTTAGTCCTGGTTTAGACCTGGTTTAGTCCTGGTTTAGTCCTGGTTTAGACCTGGTTTAGTCCTGGTTCAATCCTGGTTCAGTCCTGGTTTAGTCCTGGTTCAGTCCTGGTTCAGTCCTGGTTCAGTCCTGGTTTAGTCCTGGTTTAGTCCTGGTTTAGACCTGGTTTAGACTTGGTTTAGTCCTGGTTTAGATCCGGTTTAGTCCTGGTTCAGTCCTGGTTTAGTCCTGGTTTAGTCCTGGTTTAGTCCTGGTTCAGTCCTGGTTTAGTCCTGGTTTAGTCCTGGTTTAGTCTTTGTTTAGTCCTGGTTCAGTCCTGGTTCAGTCCTGGTTCAGTCCTGGTTTAGTCCTGGTTTAGTCCTGGTTCAGTCCTGGTTTAGTCCTGGTTTAGTCCTGGTTTAGTCCTGGTTTAGTCCTGGTTTAGTCTTTGTTTAGTCCTGGTTCAGTCCTGGTTCAGTCCTGGTTCAGTCCTGGTTTAGTCCTGGTTTAGTCCTGGTTTAGTCCTGGTTTAGTCCTGGTTTAGTCTTTGTTTAGTCCTGGTTCAGTCCTGGTTCAGTCCTGGTTCAGTCCTGGTTTAGTCCTGGTTTAGTCCTGGTTTAGATCCGGTTCAGTCCTGGTTCAGTCCTGGTTCAGTCCTGGTTTAGTCCTGGTTTAGTCCTGGTTTAGACCTGGTTTAGACTTGGTTTAGTCCTGGTTTAGATCCGGTTTAGTCCTGGTTCAGTCCTGGTTTAGTCCTGGTTCAGTCCTGGTTTAGTCCTGGTTCAGTCCTGGTTCAGTCCTGGTTTAGTCCTGGTTTAGTCCTGGTTTAGTCTTTGTTTAGTCCTGGTTCAGTCCTGGTTCAGTCCTGGTTTAGTCCTGGTTTAGTCCTGGTTTAGTCTTTGTTTAGTCCTGGTTCAGTCCTGGTTCAGTCCTGGTTTAGTCCTGGTTTAGTCCTGGTTTAGATCCGGTTCAGTCCTGGTTCAGTCCTGGTTCAGTCCTGGTTTAGTCCTGGTTTAGTCCTGGTTTAGACCTGGTTTAGACTTGGTTTAGTCCTGGTTTAGTCCTGGTTTAGTCCTGGTTTAGTCTTTGTTTAGTCCTGGTTCAGTCCTGGTTCAGTCCTGGTTCAGTCCTGGTTTAGTCCTGGTTTAGTCCTGGTTTAGATCCGGTTCAGTCCTGGTTCAGTCCTGGTTCAGTCCTGGTTTAGTCCTGGTTTAGTCCTGGTTTAGTCTTTGTTTAGTCCTGGTTCAGTCCTGGTTCAGTCCTGGTTTAGTCCTGGTTTAGTCCTGGTTTAGTCTTTGTTTAGTCCTGGTTCAGTCCTGGTTTAGTCCTGGTTCAGTCCTGGTTCAGTCCTGGTTTAGTCTTTGTTTAGTCCTGGTTCAGTCCTGGTTTAGTCCTGGTTTAGTCCTGGTTCAGTCCTGGTTCAGTCCTGGTTTAGTCCTGGTTCAGTCCTGGTTCAGTCCTGGTTTAGTCTTTGTTTAGTCCTGGTTCAGTCCTGGTTTAGTCTTTGTTTAGTCCTGGTTCAGTCCTGGTTTAGTCCTGGTTCAATCCTGGTTCAGTCCTGGTTCAGTCCTGGTTCAGTCCTGGTTTAGTCCTGGTTCAGTCCTGGTTCAGTCCTGGTTTAGTCTTTGTTTAGTCCTGGTTTAGTCCTGGTTTAGTCTTTGTTTAGTCCTGGTTCAGTCCTGGTTCAGTCCTGGTTCAGTCCTGGTTTAGTCCTGGTTTAGTCCTGGTTTAGACCTGGTTTAGACTTGGTTTAGTCCTGGTTTAGATCCGGTTTAGTCCTGGTTCAGTCCTGGTTTAGTCCTGGTTCAGTCCTGGTTTAGTCCTGGTTTAGTCTTTGTTTAGTCCTGGTTTAGTCCTGGTTTAGTCTTTGTTTAGTCCTGGTTCAGTCCTGGTTCAGTCCTGGTTTAGTCCTGGTTTAGACCTGGTTTAGACTTGGTTTAGTCCTGGTTTAGTCCTGGTTTAGTCCTGGTTTAGTCTTTGTTTAGTCCTGGTTCAGTCCTGGTTCAGTCCTGGTTCAGTCCTGGTTTAGTCCTGGTTTAGTCCTGGTTTAGATCCGGTTCAGTCCTGGTTCAGTCCTGGTTCAGTCCTGGTTTAGTCCTGGTTTAGTCCTGGTTTAGTCTTTGTTTAGTCCTGGTTCAGTCCTGGTTCAGTCCTGGTTTAGTCCTGGTTTAGTCCTGGTTTAGTCTTTGTTTAGTCCTGGTTCAGTCCTGGTTTAGTCCTGGTTCAGTCCTGGTTCAGTCCTGGTTTAGTCTTTGTTTAGTCCTGGTTCAGTCCTGGTTTAGTCCTGGTTTAGTCCTGGTTCAGTCCTGGTTCAGTCCTGGTTTAGTCCTGGTTCAGTCCTGGTTCAGTCCTGGTTTAGTCTTTGTTTAGTCCTGGTTCAGTCCTGGTTTAGTCTTTGTTTAGTCCTGGTTCAGTCCTGGTTTAGTCCTGGTTCAATCCTGGTTCAGTCCTGGTTCAGTCCTGGTTCAGTCCTGGTTTAGTCCTGGTTTAGTCCTGGTTCAGTCCTGGTTTAGTCCTGGTTCAGTCCTGGTTTAGTCCTGGTTTAGTCTTTGTTTAGTCCTGGTTCAGTCCTGGTTCAGTCCTGGTTCAGTCCTGGTTTAGTCCTGGTTTAGTCCTGGTTTAGATCCGGTTCAGTCCTGGTTCAGTCCTGGTTCAGTCCTGGTTTAGTCCTGGTTTAGTCCTGGTTTAGACCTGGTTTAGACTTGGTTTAGTCCTGGTTTAGATCCGGTTTAGTCCTGGTTCAGTCCTGGTTTAGTCCTGGTTCAGTCCTGGTTTAGTCCTGGTTCAGTCCTGGTTCAGTCCTGGTTTAGTCCTGGTTTAGTCCTGGTTTAGTCTTTGTTTAGTCCTGGTTCAGTCCTGGTTCAGTCCTGGTTTAGTCCTGGTTTAGTCCTGGTTTAGTCTTTGTTTAGTCCTGGTTCAGTCCTGGTTTAGTCCTGGTTCAGTCCTGGTTCAGTCCTGGTTTAGTCTTTGTTTAGTCCTGGTTCAGTCCTGGTTTAGTCCTGGTTTAGTCCTGGTTCAGTCCTGGTTCAGTCCTGGTTTAGTCCTGGTTCAGTCCTGGTTCAGTCCTGGTTTAGTCTTTGTTTAGTCCTGGTTCAGTCCTGGTTTAGTCTTTGTTTAGTCCTGGTTCAGTCCTGGTTTAGTCCTGGTTCAATCCTGGTTCAGTCCTGGTTCAGTCCTGGTTCAGTCCTGGTTTAGTCCTGGTTTAGTCCTGGTTCAGTCCTGGTTTAGTCCTGGTTCAGTCCTGGTTTAGTCCTGGTTTAGTCTTTGTTTAGTCCTGGTTCAGTCCTGGTTCAGTCCTGGTTCAGTCCTGGTTTAGTCCTGGTTTAGTCCTGGTTTAGATCCGGTTCAGTCCTGGTTCAGTCCTGGTTCAGTCCTGGTTTAGTCCTGGTTTAGTCCTGGTTTAGACCTGGTTTAGACTTGGTTTAGTCCTGGTTTAGATCCGGTTTAGTCCTGGTTCAGTCCTGGTTTAGTCCTGGTTCAGTCCTGGTTTAGTCCTGGTTCAGTCCTGGTTCAGTCCTGGTTTAGTCCTGGTTTAGTCCTGGTTTAGTCTTTGTTTAGTCCTGGTTCAGTCCTGGTTCAGTCCTGGTTTAGTCCTGGTTTAGTCCTGGTTTAGTCTTTGTTTAGTCCTGGTTCAGTCCTGGTTTAGTCCTGGTTCAGTCCTGGTTCAGTCCTGGTTTAGTCTTTGTTTAGTCCTGGTTCAGTCCTGGTTTAGTCCTGGTTTAGTCCTGGTTCAGTCCTGGTTCAGTCCTGGTTTAGTCCTGGTTCAGTCCTGGTTCAGTCCTGGTTTAGTCTTTGTTTAGTCCTGGTTCAGTCCTGGTTTAGTCTTTGTTTAGTCCTGGTTCAGTCCTGGTTTAGTCCTGGTTCAATCCTGGTTCAGTCCTGGTTCAGTCCTGGTTCAGTCCTGGTTTAGTCCTGGTTTAGTCCTGGTTCAGTCCTGGTTTAGTCCTGGTTCAGTCCTGGTTTAGTCCTGGTTTAGTCTTTGTTTAGTCCTGGTTCAGTCCTGGTTCAGTCCTGGTTCAGTCCTGGTTTAGTCCTGGTTTAGTCCTGGTTTAGATCCGGTTCAGTCCTGGTTCAGTCCTGGTTCATTCCTGGTTTTAGCCTGGTTTAGTCCTGGTTTAGTCCTGGTTTAGACGTGGTTTAGTCCTGGTTTAGAACCGGTTTAGTCCTGGTTCAGTCCTGGTTTAGTCCTGGTTCAGTCCTGGTTTAGTCTGGTTTAGTCCTGGTTCAGTCCTGGTTTAGTCCTGGTTTAGTCCTGGTTTAGTCTTTGTTTAGTCCTGGTTCAGTCCTGGTTCAGTCCTGGTTTAGTCCTGGTTTAGTCCTGGTTTAGTCTTTGTTTAGTCCTGGTTCAGTCCTGGTTTAGTCCTGGTTCAGTCCTGGTTCAGTCCTGGTTTAGTCTTTGTTTAGTCCTGGTTCAGTCCTGGTTTAGTCCTGGTTTAGTCCTGGTTCAGTCCTGGTTCAGTCCTGGTTTAGTCCTGGTTCAGTCCTGGTTCAGTCCTGGTTTAGTCTTTGTTTAGTCCTGGTTCAGTCCTGGTTTAGTCTTTGTTTAGTCCTGGTTCAGTCCTGGTTTAGTCCTGGTTCAATCCTGGTTCAGTCCTGGTTCAGTCCTGGTTCAGTCCTGGTTTAGTCCTGGTTCAGTCCTGGTTCAGTCCTGGTTTAGTCTTTGTTTAGTCCTGGTTCAGTCCTGGTTTAGTCCTGGTTTAGTCCTGGTTCAGTCCTGGTTTAGTCCTGGTTCAGTCCTGGTTCAGTCCTGGTTTAGTCTTTGTTTAGTCCTGGTTCAGTCCTGGTTTAGTCCTGGTTCAGTCCTGGTTCAGTCCTGGTTTAGTCCAGGTTTAGTCCTGGTTCAGTCCTGGTTTAGTCCTGGTTCAGACCTGGGTTCTTTGGGGCCGGCAGGCTCCAGGCTCCGGGCCCCAGAGCCACGAGCATCAGCAGGACCTTGGACCACATGTTCCTCCGGCTCCGAATCCAGACCAGGACTAAACCAGGACTAAAGAAGAACTAAACCAGGACTAAAGAGGATCTGGTTTAATGAGTAACATTGAGATAGAAATCTGCTGCGTCTCCCGACCTTCGACTTCATCTATGATCTGGATTAATATTTACAGCCGGAACTAAACCAGGACTAAACCAGGTCTAAACCAGGACTAAACCAGGACTAAACCAGGACTGAACCAGGACTGAACCAGGACTAAACCAGGACTGAACCAGGACTAAACAAAGACTAAACCAGGACTGAACCAGGACTGAACCAGGACTAAACAAAGACTAAACCAGGACTGAACCAGGACTGAACCAGGACTATAACAGGACTGAACCAGGACTAAACAAAGACTAAACCAGGACTGAACCAGGACTGAACCAGGACTAAACCAGGACTGAACCAGGACTGAACCAGGACTATAACAGGACTGAACCAGGACTAAACAAAGACTAAACCAGGACTAAACCAGGACTGAACCAGGACTAAACAAAGACTAAACCAGGATTGAACCAGGACTGAACCAGGACTAAATCAGGACTGAACCAGGACTAAACCAGGACTGAACCAGGACTAAACAAAGACTAAACCAGGACTAAACCAGGACTAAACCAGGACTAAATCAGGACTGAACCAGGACTAAACCAGGACTAAACCAGGACTAAACCAGGACTGAACCAGGACTAAACCAGGACTAAACCAGGACTAAACCAGGACTGAACCAGGACTGAACCAGGACTAAACAAAGACTAAACCAGGACTAAACAAAGACTAAACCAGGACTAAACCAGGACTGAACCAGGACTAAACCAGGACTGAACCAGGACTAAACAAAGACTAAACCAGGACTAAACCAGGACTAAACCAGGACTAAATCAGGACTGAACCAGGACTAAACCAGGACTAAACCAGGACTAAACCAGGACTGAACCAGGACTAAACCAGGACTAAACCAGGACTAAACCAGGACTGAACCAGGACTAAACAAAGACTAAACCAGGACTAAACCAGGACTAAACCAGGACTGAACCAGGACTAAACAAAGACTAAACCAGGACTAAACCAGGACTGAACCAGGACTAAACCAGGACTGAACCGGGACTAAACTGGAACTAAACCAGGTCTAAACCAGGACTGAACCAGGACTGAACCAGGACTGAACCAGGACTAAACCAGGACTAAACCAGGATTGAACCAGGACTAAACCAGGACTAAACAAAGACTAAACCAGGACTAAACAAAGACTGAACCAGGACTAAACCAGGACTAAACCAGGACTAAACCAGGACTGAACCAGGACTAAACCAGGACTAAACCAGGACTAAACCAGGACTAAACCAGGACTAAACCAGGTCTAAACCAGGACTGAACCAGGACTGAACCAGGACTGAACCAGAACTAAACCAGGACTAAACCAGGACTGAACCAGGACTAAACCAGGACTGAACCAGGACTGAACCAGGACTGAACCAGGACTGAACCAGGACTGAACCAGGACTGAACCAGGTCTAAACCAGGTCTAAACCAGGTCTAAACCAGGACTGAACCAGGACTAAACCAGGACTAAACCAGGACTGAACCAGGACTAGACAAAGACTAAACCAGGACTAAACCAGGACTAAACCAGGACTGAACCAGGACTAAACCAGGACTGAACCAGGACTAAACCGGATCTAAACCAGGACTGAACCAGGACTAAACCAGGACTAAACCAGGACTAAACCAGGACTAAACCAGGACTAAACCAGGTCTAAACCAGGACTGAACCAGGACTGAACCAGGACTGAACCAGGACTAAACAAAGACTAAACCAGGACTAAACCAGGACTGAACCAGGACTAAACAAAGACTAAACCAGGACTAAACCAGGACTAAACCAGGACTAAACCAGGACTAAACCAGGACTGAACCAGGACTAAACAAAGACTAAACCAGGACTAAACCAGGACTAAACCAAGACCAGGACTAAACCAGGACTGAACCAGGTTTAATCTGAGTTTTGTTCAGGATTTTTAAAAAAGTCAAACAAAATCATCAAACAGGTTTATTAAATATTGTTGTTATTTAAATATGAATCATGAACCACAAACAAACTGAAATGGATCAGGATGAGAGGAGTGGTCAGGCCCGGGCGGACCTCTGTGATTGGTCAGGCCCGGGCGGAGCTCTGTGATTGGTCAGGCCCGGGCGGAGCTCTGTGATTGGTCAGGCCCGGGTGGAGCTCTGTGATTGGTCAGGCCCGGGCGGAGCTCTGTGATTGGTCAGGCCCGGGCGGAGCTCTGTGATTGGTCAGGCCCGGGCGGAGCTCTGTGATTGGTCAGGCCCGGGCGGAGCTCTGTGATTGGTCAGGCCCGGGCGGAGCTCTGTGATTGGTCAGGCAGGCGGAGCTCTGTGATTGGTCAGGCAGGCGGAGCTCTGTGATTGGTCAGGCAGGCGGAGTTCTGTGATTGGTCAGGCCCGTATTCCTCCTCCAGTCGCTTCCTGAAACAGAGCATCATGGGAGAGTGAGTTTGGTTGATGCGTTCACGGTTTCACTCTGGTTTGTGTCTCAGATACAGAGGAGAGTAAATGGAGTTTGTTGTGACAATTCCACAATCAACGTTTTTAAAAAAGTGTGTAAACGTGTGTGTAAATGTGTGTGTAGATGTGTGTGTAGATGTGTGTGTAAATGTGTGTGTAGATGTGTGTGTAAATGTGTGTGTAAACGTGTGTGTAAATGTGTGTGTAGATGTGTGTGTAAATGTGTGTGTAGATGTGTGTGTAAATGTGTGTGTAGATGTGTGTGTAAATGTGTGTGTAGATGTGTGTGTAAATGTGTGTGTAGATGTGTGTGTAGATGTGTGTGTAAACGTGTGTGTAAATGTGTGTGTAGATGTGTGTGTAATCGTGTGTGTAAATGTGTGTGTAGATGTGTGTATAAATGTGTGTGTAGATGTGTGTGTAAATGTGTGTGTAGATGTGTGTGTAGATGTGTGTGTAAAGGTGTGTGTAAAGGTGTGTGTAAATGTGTGTGTAGATGTGTGTGTAAATGTGTGTGTAGATGTGTGTGTAAATGTGTGTGTGTAAATGTGTGTGTAGATGTGTGTGTAGATGTGTGTAAATGTGTGTGTGTAAATGTGTGTGTAGATGTGTGTGTAAATGTGTGTGTAGCTGTGTGTGTAGATGTGTGTGTAAATGTGTGTGTAAATGTGTGTGTAGATGTGTGTGTAAATGTGTGTGTAGCTGTGTGTGTAAATGTGTGTGTAGATGTGTGTGTAAATGTGTGTGTAGATGTGTGTGTAAATGTGTGTGTAGATGTGTGTGTAAATGTGTGTGTAAAGGTGTGTGTAAATGTGTGTGTAGATGTGTGTGTAGATGTGTGTGTAAATGTGTGTGTAAATGTGTGTGTAAATGTGTGTGTAGATGTGTGTGTAAATGTGTGTGTAAATGTGTGTGTAGATGTGTGTGTAGATGTGTGTGTAAATGTGTGTGTAAAGGTGTGTGTAAATGTGTGTGTAGATGTGTGTGTAAATGTGTGTGTAAAGGTGTGTGTAAAGGTGTGTGTAGATGTGTGTGTAGATGTGTGTGTAGATGTGTGTGTAAATGTGTGTGTAGATGTGTGTGTAAATGTGTGTAGATGTGTGTGTAAATGTATGTGTAAAGGTGTGTGTAAAGGTGTGTGTAAATGTGTGTGTAAATGTGTGTGTAGATGTGTGTGTAAATGTGTGTAGATGTGTGTGTAAATGTATGTGTAAATGTGTGTGTAAAGGTGTGTGTAAATGTGTGTGTAAATGTGTGTGTAGATGTGTGTGTAAATGTGTGTGTAAAGGTGTGTGTAAATGTGTGTGTAGATGTGTGTGTAGATGTGTGTGTAAATGTGTGTGTAAATGTGTGTGTAAATGTGTGTGTAAAGGTGTGTGTAAATGTGTGTGTAGATGTGTGTGTAGATGTGTGTGTAAATGTGTGTGTACATGTGTGTACATGTGTGTACATGTGTGTACGTGTGTACATGTGTGTACATGTGTGTACATGTGTGTACATGTGTGTACATGTGTGTACGTGTGTGTACGTGTGTATGCGTGTGTGTACGTGTGTGTACGTGTGTGTACGTGTGTACATGTGTGTACATTTGTGTATATGTGTGTACATGTGTACATGTGTGTACATGTGTGTATATGTGTGTACATGTGTGTACATGTGTGTATATGTGTGTATATTTGTGTACATGTGTGTACATGTGTGTACATGTGTGTATATGTGTGTACATGTGTGTACATGTGTGTACATGTGTGTATATGTGTACGTGTGTGTACATGTGTGTACATGTGTATACGTGTGTATACCTGTGTACGTGTGTACGTGTGTGTACATGTGTGTACGTGTGTACATGTGTGTACATGTGTGTACATGTGTGTACATGTGTGTACATGTGTGTATATGTGTGTACATGTGTGTACATGTGTACGTGTGTGTACGTGTGTGTACGTGTGTGTACATGTGTATACGTGTGTATACCTGTGTACGTGTGTGTACGTGTGTGTACGTGTGTACATGTGTGTATATGTGTGTACGTGTGTGTATATGTGTATATGTGTACATGTGTGTACATATGTCTCTATGTGTGTACATGTGTACATGTGTACATGTGTGTACATGTGTGTATATGTGTGTACATGTGTGTACATGTGTACATGTGTGTATATGTGTGTACATATGTTCATGTGTGTACATGTGTGTACATGTGTACATGTGTGTACATGTGTGTACATGTGTACATGTGTGTACGTGTGTATGTGTGTACATGTCTGTACATGTGTGTACATGTGTGTACATGTGTGTACACGTGTGTACATGTGTGTACATGTGTGTACATGTGTGTACACGTGTGTACACGTGTGTACATGTGTGTACATGTGTGTACATGTGTGTACGTGTGTACATGTGTGTACATGTGTGTATATGTGTACATGTGTGTACATATGTCTATATGTGTGTACATGTGTACATGTGTGTACATGTGTGTATATGTGTGTACATGTGTATATGTGTGTACATGTGTGTACATGTGTACATGTGTGTATATGTGTGTACATGTGTGTACATGTGTGTACATGTGTGTACATGTGTGTACATGTGTGTACATGTGTGTACATGTGTGTACATGTGTGTACATGTGTGTACATGTGTGTACATGTGTACATGTGTGTACATGTGTGTACATGTGTGTACATGTGTACATGTGTACATGTGTGTACATGTGTACGTGTGTGTACATGTGTGTACATGTGTGTACATGTGTACATGTGTGTACATGTGTGTACGTGTGTACATGTGTGTACGTGTGTGTGTACGTGTATATACGTGTGTACGTGTGTGTACATGTGTGTACATGTGTGTATATGTGTGTACATGTGCACATGTGTGTACATGTGTGTACATGTGTGTACATGTGTGTATATATGTGTACATGTGTGCATGTGTGTACATGTGTGTACATGTGTGTACATGTGTGTACATGTGTGTACATGTGTC
Source organism: Odontamblyopus lacepedii (assembly GCA_034769755.1). Lineage (NCBI taxonomy): Eukaryota > Metazoa > Chordata > Actinopteri > Gobiiformes > Gobiidae > Odontamblyopus > Odontamblyopus lacepedii. The sequence continues at coordinate 1,521,831 of CM068347.1, forward strand.
TGTGTGTACATGTGTGTACATGTGTGTACATGTGTGTACATGTGTGTACATGTGTACATGTGTGTACATGTGTGTACATGTGTGTACATGTGTGTACATGTGTACGTGTGTGTACATGTGTGTACATGTGTGTACATGTGTACGTGTGTGTACATGTGTGTACATGTGTGTACATGTGTACGTGTGTGTACATGTGTGTACATGTGTACGTGTGTGTACATGTGTGTACATGTGTGTACATGTGTGTACATGTGTACATGTGTGTACATGTGTGTACATGTGTGTATATGTGTGTACATGTGTGTACATGTGTGTACATGTGTGTACATGTGTGTACATGTGTGTACATGTGTGTACATGTGTGTACATGTGTGTACATGTGTACGTGTGTGTACATGTGTACATGTGTACGTGTGTGTACATGTGTGTACATGTGTGTACATGTGTGTACATGTGTGTACATGTGTGTACATGTGTACATGTGTGTACATGTGTGTACATGTGTACATGTGTGTACATGTGTACGTGTGTGTACATGTGTGTACATGTGTACGTGTGTGTACATGTGTACATGTGTACGTGTGTGTACATGTGTGTACATGTGTATGTGTGTACATGTGTGTACATGTGTGTACATGTGTGTACATGTGTGTACATGTGTGTACATGTGTGTACATGTGTACATGTGTGTACATGTGTACGTGTGTGTACATGTGTGTACATGTGTGTACATGTGTACATGTGTACATGTGTGTACATGTGTACGTGTGTGTACATGTGTGTACATGTGTACATGTGTGTACATGTGTGCATGTGTGTACATGTGTGTACATGTGTGTACATGTGTGTACATGTGTGTACATGTGTGCATGTGTGTACATGTGTGTACATGTGTGTACATGTGTGTACATGTGTGTACATGTGTACATGTGTGTACATGTGTGTACATGTGTACATGTGTGTACATGTGTACGTGTGTGTACATGTGTGTACATGTGTGTACATGTGTGTACATGTGTACGTGTGTGTACATGTGTACGTGTGTGTACATGTGTGTACATGTGTGTACACACATGTACACACATGTACACACATGTGTGTACATGTGTGTACATGTGTGTACATGTGTACGTGTGTGTACATGTGTGTACGTGTGTGTACATGTGTGTACATGTGTGTACGTGTGTGTACGTGTGTGTACATGTGTCCTGGTCTCTGTGCGTCATTAAACTCCGTCTGAGTTTGACCACAACAATGAACCAAACGTCCACAGCGTCACTGCTCTGGGGGAGCTGCACGTGTCTATGGGAGAATGTTCAGCAGTTACCGTGACGACACTACACACACTTCAGCAGGACTAAACCAGGACTAAAGCAGGACTGAACCAGGACTAAACCAGGACTAAACCAGGACTGAACCAGGACTGAACCAGGACTGAACCAGGACTGAACCAGGACTGAACCAGGACTAAACCAGGACTGAACCAGGACTAAACCAGGACTAAACCAGGGTGTTATTAAAACAGGTTGAAGTCTAATGGAGCGTCAGACAGAGCAGTGCTTACAGTTAGCATCACACTCCCAGAGAACACTGATGATATTCTGTGTATTTGTGCACCTTATTTCACCTGCCGCTTCACCTGCCGCTTCACCTGCCGCTTCACCTGCCGCTTCACCTGTCAGGTTACATAAGTTCCTGAAGAGCAGGCGTTTCCCTGAGGCCCAGACAAACCCTCTGATGTGGAACAGTCGGTTTGGAAAAGTCAGATGCCCCGGTCGCCAAACAGGAGAAACCTGAACTTCCTCTGTGGGTCTGACCACAACAATGGACCAAACGTCTGAGCACAAACCTGGACCCGAGTCCAGAGGAACATCTGAGCACAAACCTCGAGTCCAGAGGAACATCTGAGCACAAACCTGGACCCGAGTCCAGAGGAACATCTGAGCACAAACCCTGAGTCCAGAGGAACATCTGAGCACAAACCTGGACCCGAGTCCAGAGGAACATCTGAGCACAAACCTGGACCCGAGTCCAGAGGAACATCTGAGCACAAACCTGGACCCGAGTCCAGAGGAACATCTGAGCACAAACCCTGAGTCCAGAGGAACATCTGAGCACAAACCTGGACCCGAGTCCAGAGGAACATCTGAGCACAAACCCCGAGTCCAGAGGAACATCTGAGCACAAACCCTGAGTCCAGAGGAACATCTGAGCACAAACCCCGAGTCCAGAGGAACATCTGAGCACAAACCCCGAGTCCAGAGGAACATCTGAGCACAAACCCTGAGTCCAGAGGAACATCTGAGCACAAACCCCGAGTCCAGAGGAACATCTGAGCACAAACCCCGAGTCCAGAGGAACATCTGAGCACAAACCTGGACCCGAGTCCAGAGGAACATCTGAGCACAAACCCTGAGTCCAGAGGAACATCTGAGCACAAACCCTGAGTCCAGAGGAACATCTGAGCACAAACCCTGAGTCCAGAGGAACATCTGAGCACAAACCCTGAGTCCAGAGGAACATCTGAGCACAAACCCCGAGTCCAGAGGAACATCTGAGCACAAACCCCGAGTCCAGAGGAACATCTGAGCACAAACCCCGAGTCCAGAGGAACATCTGAGCACAAACCTGGACCCGAGTCCAGAGGAACATCTCCGTCTGTGTCCCTGAGCCCGACTCTGTCTCTGAATCGCGCAGAATCAGTTCTAGTTATTATAATTCGTACAGAGAAAGAGTCACGAAAGAGAGAGTCACTGTTAGACTAAACCAGGACTAAACCAGGACTAAACCAGGACTAAACCAGGACTAAACCAGGACTAAACCAGGTCTAAACCAGGACTAAACCAGGACTAAACCAGGACTAAACCAGGACTAAACCAGGACTAAACCAGGTCTAAACCAGGACTAAACCAGGACTAAACCAGGACTAAACCAGGACTAAACCAGGACTAAAACAGGTCTAAAACAGGACTAAACCAGGACTAAACCAGGACTAAACCAGGACTAAACCAGGACTAAAACAGGTCTAAACCAGGACTAAACCAGGACTAAACCAGGACTAAACCAGGACTAAACCAGGACTAAACCAGGACTAAAACAGGTCTAAAACAGGACTAAACCAGGACTAAACCAGGACTAAACCAGGACTAAACCAGGACTAAAACAGGTCTAAACCAGGACTAAACCAGGACTAAACCAGGACTAAAACAGGACTAAACCAGGACTAAACCAGGACTAAACCAGGACTAAACCAGGACTAAAACAGGTCTAAACCAGGTCTAAACCAGGACTAAAACAGGACTAAAACAGGACTAAAACAGGACTAAACCAGGACTAAACCAGGACTAAACCAGGACTAAAACAGGTCTAAACCAGGACTAAACCAGGACTAAACCAGGACTAAAAGAGGACTAAACCAGGTCTAAACCAGGACTAAACCAGGACTAAACCAGGACTAAACCTGGACTAAACCAGGACTAAACCAGGACTAAAAGAGGACTAAACCAGGTCTAAACCAGGACTAAACCAGGACTAAACCTGGACTAAACCAGGACTAAACCAGGACTAAACCAGGACTAAACCAGGACTAAAACAGGACTAAACCAGGTCTAAACCAGGACTAAACCAGGACTAAACCAGGACTAAACCAGGACTAAACCAGGACTAAAACAGGACTAAACCAGGACTAAACCAGGACTAAACCAGGACTAAACCAGGACTAAACCAGGTCTAAACCAGGACTAAACCAGGACTAAACCAGGACTAAAACAGGACTAAACCAGGACTAAACCAGGACTAAACCAGGTCTAAACCAGGTCTAAACCAGGACTAAACCAGGACTAAACCAGGACTAAAACAGGACTAAACCAGGACTAAACCAGGACTAAAACAGGTCTAAACCAGGACTAAACCAGGACTAAACCAGGACTAAACCAGGACTAAACCAGGACTAAAACAGGACTAAACCAGGTCTAAACCAGGACTAAACCAGGACTAAACCAGGACTAAACCAGGACTAAACCAGGACTAAAACAGGACTAAACCAGGTCTAAACCAGGACTAAACCAGGACTAAACCAGGACTAAAACAGGACTAAAGCAGGTCTAAACCAGGTTTAATCTGGGTTTTGTTCAGGTCAAACAGGTTTATTAAATATTGCTCTTATTTAAATGAAAGATGTGAGTCCCAGTAGTTTCCTGTTTCGAGTCCCAGTAGTTTCCTGTTTCGAGTCTCAGTAGTTTCCTGTTTCGAGTCCCAGTAGTTTCCTGTTTCGAGTCCCAGTAGTTTCCTGTTTCGAGTCTCAGTAGTTTCCTGTTTCGAGTCCCAGTAGTTTCCTGTTTCGAGTCTCAGTAGTTTCCTGTTTCGAGTCCCAGTAGTTTCCTGTTTCGAGTCTCAGTAGTTTCCTGTTTCGAGTCCCAGTAGTTTCCTGTTTCGAGTCCCAGTAGTTTCCTGTTTCGAGTCTCAGTAGTTTCCTGTTTCGAGTCTCAGTAGTTTCCTGTTTCGAGTCCCAGTAGTTTCCTGTTTCGAGTCTCAGTAGTTTCCTGTTTCGAGTCCCAGTAGTTTCCTGTTTCGAGTCTCAGTAGTTTCCTGTTTCGAGTCCCAGTAGTTTCCTGTTTTGAGTACATGTGTCACATGACCTCTGGCCTCGTCTGTTCAGTTTCTCTTTCAGCACAAAACAAACGAAATCTAGTCAAGATAAAATGACCTGGATTAAGAAATGTGACCGTGATTTGAGTAAATTTCACTTGACGAGTAAAATGAAGTGCAGTGGAATAGGACTGTGTGTCAGAGTCTGGTCCCTCAGGTCTCAGTGGTCTGTCAGAGTCTGGTCCCTCAGGTCTCAGTGGTTTGTCAGAGTCTGGTCCCTCAGGTCTCAGTGGTTTGTCAGAGTCTGGTCCCTCGGGTCTCAGTGGTGTGTCAGAGTCTGGTCCCTCGGGTCTCAGTGGTTTGTCAGAGTCTGGTCCCTCAGGTCTCAGTGGTTTGTCAGAGTCTGGTCCCTCAGGTCTCAGTGGTTTGTCAGAGTCTGGTCCCTCAGGTCTCAGTGGTCTGTCAGAGTCTGGTCCCTCAGGTCTCAGTGGTTTGTCAGAGTCTGGTCCCTCAGGTCTCACTGGTTTGTCAGAGTCTGGTCCCTCAGGTCTCAGTGGTTTGTCAGAGTCTGGTCCCTCAGGTCTCAGTGGTTTGTCAGAGTCTGGTCCCTCAGGTCTCAGTGGTTTGTCAGAGTCTGGTCCCTCGGGTCTCAGTGGTGTGTCAGAGTCTGGTCCCTCGGGTCTCAGTGGTTTGTCAGAGTCTGGTCCCTCAGGTCTCAGTGGTTTGTCAGAGTCTGGTCCCTCAGGTCTCAGTGGTTTGTCAGAGTCTGGTCCCTCAGGTCTCAGTGGTTTGTCAGAGTCTGGTCCCTCAGGTCTCACTGGTTTGTCAGAGTCTGGAGCCTCAGGTCTCAGTGGTTTGTCAGAGTCTGGTCCCTCAGGTCTCAGTGGTTTGTCAGAGTCTGGTCCCTCAGGTCTCAGTGGTTTGTCAGAGTCTGGTCCCTCAGGTCTCAGTGGTTTGTCAGAGTCTGGTCCCTCAGGTCTCAGTGGTTTGTCAGAGTCTGGTCCCTCAGGTCTCAGTGGTTTGTCAGAGTCTGGTCCCTCAGGTCTCAGTGGTTTGTCAGAGTCTGGTCCCTCAGGTCTCACTGGTTTGTCAGAGTCTGGTCCCTCAGGTCTCAGTGGTTTGTCAGAGTCTGGTCCCTCAGGTCTCAGTGGTTTGTCAGAGTCTGGTCCCTCGGGTCTCAGTGGTTTGTCAGAGTCTGGTCCCTCAGGTCTCACTGTTGTGCCCTTAGGCCTGACACTTCCCCCACTGCCTCGTGTGAAAGTGATGCATGAGTGTTGGTGTGGGAGGGGCCGATGGGGCAGGAGCCTCTCCTCTGTCAGTCTGCCCCAGGGCGGCTGTGGCCCCAGGGCGGCTGTGGCTACAGCAGCACCGGGGCTGAGTGAATAAAGCTGTAAAGAGTCTGAGTGTCCAGAAAAGTGCCAAATAAAACTGATTATTATTATTATTATTACTTAAAATGTGAAACTCCGTCTTGCTGCACTTAAAATAAGAAAAACAACTTTTTGGACTTAAAATAAGAAATAAAATCAAATGTTGCTTGAATTAAGAGAAAAACACTTATTCCTCTGCAGATCATTTTACTTGTGAAGATGAATTGACTCAAAATGTTCTTAATTTAAGTCATTTTTACTTTCCTGGAGATTGTTTTTTTTCAGTGTGCACTGCAAAAAAGGATTTTCTAGCAGAGTTAAACTGACTTGAATGAAGCAGATTCACCTGAAAAGATCAAGACCAAGATTTTTTTTACTTAAGATGAGATTTTTTTTACTTGTTTCAAGATATTCATCCTGATTTATCTTATCTCGATATTACAACTTATTCTAAGCACTTTTTATATGAACTCAGTCCAGGTTAAGCCTCTTTAACTTCCTCCTCAAACCAATAAGGGGAAAAATCTGTCCATAAACACTTGAAACTCGTGTTTTCTGCTTAGAACAAGATTCAGATTTCGTCTTGTTTTAAGAAAACTTGGTAAGTGAAAATTTCTTACTGCACTGGCAGAAAATTTCACTTAAAATAGGACATTTTTACCTCAAAATGTTTTTTGTTTTTTTTGACAGGCCCAGCGTGGGGACCTCACAGAGCTGTGAGGTCCCCACGCTGGGACCTCAAAACACCAGGAGCTCCTTTAGGGCCAAGAGTCCAGGACCAAACTACTGGACCTGACCAGGACTGAACCAAGACCCGGTCTGGACTAGTTTCTTGCCCTGAGGTCCTGAGGTCCTGAGGCCCTGAGAGTTCTGGGTGAAACTGTCGGAGTGTTTGGTCTCCTGCGTCACAGAGGAGTGGTCATCTTCTTTGTCGCGCTCACAAAGATCAGCAAACACACGGGCCCAGAGCAAACAGGTAAAATGATTAAAGGCCCACGCCCAGAATCTAACCACAGCCTCCTCCCAGGGACAGAACACACACAGGAGGAAATCACTACTTGAGCCGTCACTTTGTAGTTTTGCCGCTGAAAAATACCCGAAGAGTCGAGAGTTTTAATGCTCAGTTTATTTTAACACTGAGACGGAAAATCAAAAAGAAAATCCAGAGAATCACTTTATGGAAAATTAAAAGTGCTGCGGCTCTGGACCAGGAAAGTCATGGAGCCACTGCACTTTTTTGTTTTTAGGGCAATAAGGAGATTTTTAATTTACTTACAGACTTGAGATTTTGCATTTTTGTAGCTCAGACCCTAAATTAAGCATTTTTTATGTCCACAAAGTTGTTTCTACATGTTTGCTGTGGGTTTTGTATAAAAGAGAGTGAATTTCATCTCTATTTCTGGTCCTGTGGCTTTTCTCACAGCCTCATGACACAACTACAGCAGCAGATTGTGAAATAACAGGTTGGACTGAACAAAAGGAGGTAGAACACTTCATTAGGGGCAAAAGGGGCAGTTTGAAAAGCAACATTAAGACAAACATCCAGGAGAAATGTACTAAACCCCTCAGGTCTTCAGGGGTGAAGGGCCTGAGTCTGTTTGGCTCCAGGTTCAAATCCTCATTTCACACAATTAAACCAAATCCATTTATTTTGTCTTTTGTCTCTTGATTTTCTGGATTTTCCGTCTCAGGGTTTAAATAAACGACTCGTTTGAACTGGAGACGCCAACGATTCTGGAGCCAAACCAGGAACACAAGGTCGAGCTCACGGGAAAACGTCCGACCGAGAGGAGAGGTCAGAGGTCAGGGGTCAGAGGTCAGAGGTCAGGGGTCAGAGGCCAGGGGGTCAGAGGTCAGGGGTCAGAGGCCAGGGGTCGGAGGTCAGGGGGTCGGAGGTCAGGGGGTCGGAGGCCAGGGGTCAGAGGTCAGGGGTCAGAGGCCAGGGGGTCAGAGGTCATGGGTCAGAGGTCAGGGGGTCAGAGGTCAGGGGTCAGAGGTCAGGGGGTCAGAGGTCAGGGGTCAGAGGTTGGGAGGTCAGAGGTCAGGGGGTCAGGGGGTCAGAGGTCGGGGGTCACCTGTGCGCCCGCCGCCCTCTCGAAGCGCCCGTGGGTGTTGTACAGCGGGATGTCGTCTCTGTATCTGTCGTACAGGCTGGTGCTCCCGGAGCGCCCCCTATAGCAGCACCACACCAACTGCAACACAAACACCAGCGTCCAATCAGGCACCACCAGGAGCAGAGGACCATGGGAAATGTAGTCCTGCTGGTGCACTACTCATATTCCTGCACTGAACTGTTTATGTTTGGGTTCACCCAGATGCCCTCCCACACTGTCCGTCTGTCCTAGCGAGGGATTGTCTCAAATCTATACACCTGTGTTTTAGCCCGGATGCCCTCCCGTTCTCACCAGGGCGAGCAGCAGCAGCAGCAGCACCAGCACAGCCACGGCGGCGAGCACGAGCAGTGCTATGGCCCAGCCCGGGACGCCTGCGGAGGAGGCGGAGCTCGCCGTGGAGGCGGAGCTCGCCGTTGAGGTGGCTGTTGATTGGCCGCTCGGGGTGGTGGTGTTTGATTGGCCACTCGGGGTGGTGGTGTTTGATTGGCCGCTCGGGTTGGTGGTGTTTGATTGGCCGCTCGGGGTGGTGGTGTTTGATTGGCCGCTGGGAGTGGTGGTGTTTGATTGGCCGCTCGGGGTGGTGGTGTTTGATTGGCCGCTCGGGGTGGTGGTGTTTGATTGGCCGCTCGGGGTGGTGGTGTTTGATTGGCCGCTCGGGTTGGTGGTGTTTGATTGGCCGCTCGGGGTGGTGGTGTTTGATTGGCCGCTCGGGGTGGTGGTGTTTGATTGGCCGCCGGGTTGGTGGTGTTTGATTGGCCGCTGGGTGGTGGTGTTTGATTGGCCGCTCGGGGTGGTGGTGTTTGATTGGCCGCTCGGGGTGGTGGTGTTTGCTTGGGAGCCGGGTGTGGTGGTGTTTGATTGGCCGCTCGGGGTGGTGGTGTTTGATTGGCCGCTCGGGGTGGTGGTGTTTGATTGGCCGCTCGGGGTGGTGGTGTTTGATTGGCCGCTCGGGGTGGTGGTGTTTGATTGGCCGCTCGGGGTGGTGGTGTTTGATTGGCCGCTCGGGGTGGTGGTGTTTGATTGGCCGCTCGGTGTGGTGGTGTTTGATTGGACGCTCGGGGTGGTGGTGTTGTTTCCTGATTGGACGCTCGGGGTGGTGGTGTTTGATTGGATGCTCGGGGTGGTGGTGTTTGATTGGACGCTCGGGGTGGTGGTGTTTGATTGGACGCTCGGGGTGGTGGTGTTTGATTGGACGCTCGGGGTGGTGGTGTTGTTTCCTGATTGGCCGCTCGGGGTGGTGGTGTTCAGAGCCATGGGTGTGGTCGAGGTGGAGTTGGCTGAAATGAAAACTGAAAAACACAAAAAGATCATTTCAGTCCCTAAAAGCACCGGCTTATGTTTGTCCGGGGGTTTGGCTGTCGTTTGTTTGGGTCATTTTCACGGGTCGTTTGTCGTAACCCAAACTCTGGGTCAGCGTAATGACAGTGACACTTATGATGTTCCTTCACTGTGGGTCATTCGAAACATTTAACTCACGTCCTGCGGAGAATGAACCCACAGAACAATAAAATACACCTGTCACACCTGTCACTCTGTCACACCTGTCACTCTGTCACACCTGCCACTCTGTAACACCTGTCACACCTGCCACTCTGTAACACCTGTCACTCTGTCACACCTGCCACTCTGTAACACCTGTCACACCTGCCACTCTGTAACACCTGTCACACCTGTCACTCTGTAACACCTGTCACTCTGTCACACCTGCCACTCTGTAACACCTGTCACACCTGCCACTCTGTAACACCTGTCACTCTGTCACACCTGCCACTCTGTAACACCTGTCACTCTGTCACACCTGCCACTCTGTAACACCTGTCACACCTGCCACTCTGTAACACCTGTCACACCTGTCACTCTGTAACACCTGCCACTCTATAACACCTGTCACACCTGCCACTCTGTAACACCTGCCACTCTATAACACCTGTCACTCTGTAACACCTGTCACTCTGTAACACCTGTCACACCTGCCCTTATGTTGATGGGTTCGTATGTTTGTGTTTGGTTTGTGTTGCGCAGACGCTGAAAGTGATTCTGATTTTGATTCTGATTTTGATTCTGATTTTGATTCTGATTCTTATTCTGATTTTGATTCTGATTCTGATTCTGATTTTGATTCTGATTCTTATTCTGATTCTGATTTTGATTCTTATTCTGATTCTGATTTTGATTCTGATTTTGATTCTGATTTTGATTCTGATTCTGATTTTGATTCTTATTCTGATTCTGATTCTGATTTTGATTCTGATTCTTATTCTGATTTTGATTCTGATTTTGATTCTGATTCTGATTCTTATTCTGATTCTTATTCTGATTCTGACTCTGATTTGGATTTTGATTCTGATTTTGATTCTGATTCCGATTCTGATTTTGATTCTGATTCTTATTCTGATTCTGATTTTGATTCTGATTCTGATTCTTATTCTGATTTTGATTCTGATTTTGATTCTTATTCTGATTTTGATTCTGACTCTGATTCTGATTTTGATTCTGATTCTGATTCTGACTCTGATTTGGATTTTGATTCTGATTTTGATTCTGATTTTGATTCTGATTCTTATTCTGATTTTGATTCTGATTTTGATTCTGATTCTTAGGTCACTTTTCACACAGATCTTTGACATCTTTAAAGCCACAGTGTGTAACTTTATGGGCGTGTCCCCAGTTTGGTTTCATGGAAACAGAAAGTTAAAGCCGAACTCCAGAACATTCTCTGTGGTGGCAGATGGCAAAGGAACATTTTCATGGAAACAAGTGAGGTTTGTGCAGAGGCGAGCCCGCACACAGTGAGGTCTGTGCAGAGGCGAGCCCGCACACAGTGAGGTCTGTGCAGAGGCGAGCCCGCACACAGTGAGGTCTGTGCAGAGGCGAGCCCGCACACAGTGAGGTCTGTGCAGAGGCGAGCCCGCACACAGTAAGGTCTGTGCAGAGGCGAGCCCGCACACAGTAAGGTCTGTGCAGAGGCGAGCCCGCACACAGTAAGGTCTGTGCAGAGGCGAGCACAGTCAGGACACAGGTGTTTCAGAGTTTTAAACACAACCAAAATACTTTAATAAGAGTTTATTTTTGGGATAAACAGTGACGTACTGGGGCTTTAATGTTTCTAAACTGTAAGTGACGGGGCCCTAAACTGTAAGTGACGGGGCCCTTCGGCATGAGGGCGACCGGAGAGTGATACGAGCGGAGAGAAAATAGTTCCAAGCGATTATGAGGTCGGACTTTTTCATGGTTCAGGTTTTGTGACTCAAATGTGTCGCTCTTTTGAACACATATTTTTTTGCCGGTCACTTTTCTCAGCACCGAAACTGGGAAGAACCAGAAGACCAGAGGTCAGTGCTGATGGACGTACAGACTCATGTCAAACACACAAACTGTCCCCCCACTGTTTCCTATAACCGCAGAACTTTCTAAGCGTAAAAGACAGAACCGTCCTTTTCCCCTCTGAAAGTGCAGACATAGAGGTTTCCGTACATTTCTGCGGCTTTATCCTACGTCACACTCACGCTGTGTGATGACGGGAGCAAAACGAGTGTCCAACAGGAACTTTGTTTTCCCCAAACTCATGCGCTCCGTCCATTTTGATGGAGCCAAACTTTGCCAAAGAGTGAAGTGAGTCAAGATGGTCGACTCCTCTGACTGTGTGTGTTTATAACGAGGGAAAAAGTCGCTCTAAGTGGAGTTAATTCTCACACACATGGAAAATGACACATCTTGGTGTGTGTAATTGTGCATCTCTTTCTATTTTTATTTAAAGGTTTATTTCAGTCCAAATGAACAAATCCAAATGTAATTTCCACCTGGAAATGCAGAAGTGCTGTGGCTCTGGCCCTGGACCTGACAGGAGCTGTTTCCAGGACTGGACCAGGAAAGTCATGGAGCCACTGCACTTTTTTTGTTTTTAGGGCAATAAGGAGATTTTTAATTCACTTACAGACTTGAGATTTTGCATTTTTGGAGCGAAGGCCCTAAATTAAGCATTTTTATGTCCAAAAAGTTGTTTCTACATGTTTGCTGTGGGTTTTGTATGAAAGAGTGTGAATATTTTCTGTTTTTTTTTTTTTCATCTCTATTTCTGGTCCTGTAGCTTTTCTCACAGCCTCATGACACAACTACAGCAGCAGATTGTGAAATAACAGGTTGGGCTGAACAAAAGGAGGTAGAACACTTCATTAGGGGCAAAAGGGGCAGATTTAAAAGCAAAATAAAGAAAAAAAATCCAGGTGAGGAGAAAACACTATGTCTGCACTTTCAGAGGGGAAAAGTAAGTTTCTGTCTTTTACGGTTAGAAAGTTCTGCGGTTATAGAAAACATATTCCTCATTATCATATACGATGTTGTAGGTCTTTGAGGGTTAAACTACAAGACAGAAATAGTACAATTCCCTACAGCCAGTACATAGTAAGTGTATAATCTGCGTGATAAATTCTAGGGCAAATTTTAAACAATTTCATGGAGACAAAGATGTTAAAAAAAGGAACTGATTCCACATTTACATCAGAAATCTCCAGAGACACTTTTTATCTCCTCATGTTCCTCGGGTCTGGATCCTAAGAACGTCCCATTTTCAGGACAGAGCAGAACCTTTAGAACCTTTAGAACCTTTAGAATCTTTAGAACCTTTAGAACCTTTAGAATCTTTAGAACCTTTAGAACCTTTAGAACCTTTCCTGAATGTGTTTAGAACGATCTGTAGGATAAGAGCACAGAGACTACACCCATGGACCTGGATTAGACCTGGTTTAGACCTGGACCACTGAGGGATTCCACAGATATAAGGACACATGGACCAGGGACTAAACCAGGACTAGACCAGGACTAGATCAGGATTAGATCAGGATTAGATCAGGATTAGATCAGGATTAGATCAGGACACAGGGGGAATAGAAAAGAAAGTTCTACCATTTAATGTAGAAAATCATAGGTATCGGTATCAAGTATCGAGTCTGTTCTTTAGAATCAAAGTCCCATTTGAAGCTTCAGTATCGTGACACTCGTCACGTCCAGTGACAGACAGGTGACAGACAGGTGACAGACAGGTGACAGACAGGTGACAGACAGGTTCAGAGGCGGTTTACCTGAAGTAGACGAGGCGTGCAGCAGGATCCAGAAGTAGTAGACAAGAACAACCTCCATCTTCTCTAGGTCTGGTCTCTGGTCTCTGGTCTCTGGTCTCTGGTCTCTGGTCTCTGGTCTCTGGTCTGGTCTCTGGTCTGGTCTCTGGTCTCTGGTCTCTGGTCTCTGGTCTCTGGTCTCTGGTCTCTGGTCTCTGGTCTGGTCTCTGGTCTGGTCTCTGGTCCGGGCTCTGGTCTCTGGTCTCTGGTCTCTGGTCCGGTCTCTGGTCCGGTCTCTGGTCTTGTTCTAGTCCAGGTCTTCCTCTCTGTGACAGCTCCTCAGTCAAAGGCTCCTTTATCAAACACACTCAGGTCTCACCTGCAGGGGGCGTGGCCGGGGCACAGGTGAGGCCGGGGCTGGGGCACAGGTGTGGGCGGGGCTGGAGGATTCTGTGACATCGTTTCTAAATATAAAATGATCAGAGGGTTGAGTAAACATGAGTCAGTCGGGAGGGACGTTTGAGGTTTGGGACGGACGCTCGTGTGAGTGTTTCCACTTCAACACAAGTGTGAATCATTTACTGCAGTGACTGAACTGAAGAGAAATGGAAATGAGATCAGGATTACTACAGGACTACTGCTACTGCTACTGCTACTACTGCTACTGCTACTGCTACTGCTACTACTGCTACTGCTACTGCTACTGCTACTACTGCTACTGCTACTACTGCTACTGCTACTACTGCTACTGCTACTACTGCTACTGCTACTACTGCTACTGCTGCTACTGCTACTGCTACTGCTACTACTGCTACTGCTACTGCTACTGCTACTGCTACTGCTACTACTACTGCTACTGCTACCGCTACCGCTACCGCTGCCGCTACCGCTACCGCCACTGCTACCACCGCTACCGCTACTACCGCTACTACGCCACTGCCTACCGCTACTACCGCTACCGCCTACCGCTACCGCTACTACCGCTACTACCTGCTACCGCCTACCGCTACTACCGCTACCACCGCTACCGCTACTGCTACTACTGCTACTGCTACTACTGCTACCACTGCCTACCGCTACCGCTACTACTGCTACCTGCCACCGCTACTGCCACTGCTACCGCTACCGCTACCACTGCCACTGCTACCGTCACACCGCTACTACCACTGCCACTGCCACTGCTACTACTGCTACTACTGCCTACCTGCCATCACTGCTACCGCTACCACTGCTACTGCCATCGCTACTACTGCCACTGCTACCGCTACTACCGCTACCACTGCTACCGCTACTGCTACTGCCACTGCTACCGCTACCGCTACCGCCACTGCTACCGCTACCGCTACCGCTACTGCTACTACCGCTACCACTGCCATCACACTGCCACTGCCACTGCTACCACTGCCACCGCTACTGCCACTGCTACCACTGCTACTACCGCTACTACTGCCACCTGCTACTGCTACTACTGCTACCACTGCTACTGCTACCGCTACCACTGCTACCACCGCCACCGCTACCGCTACCACCGCTACCACTGCTACCGCCACTGCTACTACTGCTACCGCTACTGCCACCATCACCACTGCCACCGCTACTACCGCTACCACTACTGCCACTACTGCTACCACTGCCACCACTACCGCTACCACTGCTACTGCTACTGCTACTGCTACTACTGCTACCACTGCTACCGCTACTACCGCTACTGCCACCACTGCTACCGCTACCGCTACCACTACCACTGCTACCGCCACCGCTACCACCGCTACTACCGCTACCACCACCGCTACCACCGCTACTACCACTACCACTGCTACCGCTACCATCGCTACTGCCACTACTACTACCACTGCTACCACCGCTACCACTGCTACCACCACTGCTACTACCACCGCTACCACTACCACCGCCACTGCTACCGCTACCACTGCTACCACTACTGCCACCACCTGCTACCGCTACCGCTACCGCTACCACTGCCACTACCGCTACCGCCACTGCTACCACTACTACTACCACCGCCACTGCTACCACTACCACCGCTACCACTGCTACTACTACCACCACTACTACCGCTACTACTACTACCACTACCACCGCTACCACCACCGCTACCACTGCCACCGCTACCGCCACCGCTACCACTGCTACCACCGCTACCACCGCTACTGCCACTACCACTGCTACCACCGCTACCACTGCTACTGCTACCACTGCTACCACCACTACCACCACCACTACCACTGCTACCACCACCACCGCTACCACCACCACCACTACCACCGCTACCACTACTACCACCACTACCGCTACTGCCACTGCCACCGCTACCACCACCACCACTGCTACCATCACTACCACACTACCACCACCGCTACCACCGCTACTACCACTGCTACCGCCACCACCGCTACCACTACCACTACTACTACTACCACCACTGCCACCACCGCTACCACCACCGCTACTACCGCTACCACCATCACCACTACCGCTACCACTGCCATCACCGCCACTGCCACTGCTACTACCACCGCTACCACTGCTACCACTGCCACCACCACCGCTACCACCGCTACTACCGCCACCGCCACTACCGCTACCACTGCTACTACTGCTACACCACCTGCTACTACCGCTACTACCGCTACCATCATACTGCTACTGCTACTACTGCTACCGCTACCACCGGCTACCACTGCCACCACCGCTACTACCACTGCTACTACCATCACTGCTACCGCTACCACTGCTACTACTGCTACTACTACCACTGCTACCACCGCTACCACCACTGCTACTACCACTGCCATCACCGCTACTACCATCGCCATACTGCTACCGCTACTGCCATCGCTACCACTGCTACCACTGCCACCATACTACTGCCACCGCCACTACCACCGCTACCACTGCTACTACCACCACTACCGCTACCACTGCCATACTACTGCCACTGCCACTACCGTTACCAATGCTACCACCACTACCACTGCCACTACCACTGCTACCACTACCGCTACCACCGCTACCGCTACCACTACCGCTACCACCACCACCACCGCTACCACCACTGCTACCACTGCTACCACTCACCGCTACCACTGCTACCACCGCTACTGCCACCGCCACCACCACTGCCACTGCTACTGCTACCGCTACTACCGCTACTACCGCTACTGCCACTACTACCACTACTGCTACCACTGCTACCACTGCTACCGCTACTGCTACTACCGCTACCACTACTGCTACTACCACCGCTACCACTGCTACCACTACCTGCTACTACTGCTACCGCTACTTTACTGCTACTGCTACTACTACCGCTACTACCGTTACCACCAATGCTACCAACTACCATCGCTACTGCTACTACATCACTGTTACTACTGCCACCTACTGCTACCTACCGCCACTGCCACTATCACTGCTACTGCCACCGTCACCACCGTTAATACCGCTACCACTGCCACTACCGCTACCACTGCTATGCCATCACACCGCTACTACCGCATCTACCACTACCTGCCATCGCTACCACTACTACCACCACACCGTTACCACTACCATTACACTACCATCGCTACCGCTACTACCGCTACCTACCGCTACCACCACTACCGCTACTACTACCACTGCTATCATCTGCCACCGCTACTTGCCACTGCTACCATCGCTACGCTACCACTGTTACCACCACCGCTACCACCACTGCCACCACCACCACCGCTACCATCGCCACTGCTACCATTACCAATGCTACCACTGCTACCGCTAATACATCACTACTGCCACTACTGCACTACCGCTACTACTACCACTGCTACCGCTACCACCACTGCCACTACCACCGCTACCACTACCACCACCGCAACCGTTACCACTGCCACTATCACCACCACTACCGCCACCACTACCAACTGCTACCACCGCTACCACCACCACCGCTACTGCTACTACCACTTACCATCGCCACTACCACTGCCACCACTGCTACTGCCACTGCCACTGCCACCACCGCTACCACCGCTACTACCACCACCACCGCTACCACCACCACCGCTACCACTACCACTACTACCACTACCACTGCTACCACTACTACCGCCACCACCACTGCCACCACCACTGCCACTACCACCACTACCACTACCACCACCATCACCACCATCATCACCACCGCTACTGCCACTACCACCGCCATCACTACCACCACCACTACCACCACTACCGCTACCACTACCACCACCACCGACCACCACCACCACTACCACTGCTACCACCACTACCACTACTACCACCACCGCTACCACTACCGCCACTACCACTACCGCTACCACTACCACCACTACCACTACCACCACCGCTACCACTACCACTACCACTACCACTACCACTGCCACTACTACCACCGCCACTACTGCCACTACCAATACCACTACCGCTACTACCGCTACCGCTACCACTGCCACCACTGCTACCATCACCACTGCCACCACTACTGCCACCGCTACCACTACCACCACTACCGCCACCACCACGCTACTACTACCACCACTACCACTGCCACTGTCACCACCACCGCACCACTACTACCGCTACCATCTGCCACCGCCATCACTACCACCACCACTACCACCTGCTACCACCGCTACCGCTACTACCACTACCACTACCACCGCTACTACTATCATCACTGCACCGCTACCATCACTACTACTGCCACCACTACCACTACTACTACCACTGCCTACTACCACCGCTACTACTGCCACTGCTACTACCATCACTACCACCGCTACCACTGCCATCATCACTACCACTACCACTGCCACTACCACGCTACCACCACCACTACCACCACCACCACCGCTACTACCACTACCACCACTGCCACCGCATTACTGCTACCATCACTACTACTACCGCTACCACTGCCACTACCACTACTGCTACTACCACTCGCCACCACTACTACCACTACTACCTACTACCGCTACCAATACTGCTACCACTGCCATTAACTACGCTACCACTGCTAATTACTACTACTACTACCACTACTTCTGCTACCGCTACTGCCACCACTACCACTGCTACCATCTACTACTACTACCGCTACCGCCACTGCTACCACCGCTACTGCCACTACTACCACTACTACTACCACTGCTACTGCTGCTACTGCATCACTACTACCACTACCACTACCACTGCTACTACCATCACTACCACTACCACTGCCACTGCTACCACTGCACTGCTACTACCGCCACCGCTACTACTGCTACTCACTACCACCACTACTGCTACCACTGCCACTACCGCTACTACCACCGCCTACCACTGCTACTGCTACCACCGCCACCACCACTGCTACTACTGCTACCACTACTGCTACTGCTACTGCTACTACTCTCACCACTGCTACCACTACCACCACCACTACCACTGCCACCACTGCTACCACTGTTCACCACCGCCACCACCGTACATCACCACTACCACCTACCACTGCTACTACTGCTACCACTGCCATACTGCTACCGCTACTACCGCTACTACCACTACCACTAATACCACCAAGCCACTACCACTGCTACTACCACTACCACTGCTACTACCATACCACTGACTACCGCTACCACTGCCATCCGCCACCACCACCGCCTACTACCGGCCACTCACTGCTACCACTACCACTACTACATCGCCACCACTACTACCGCTACTGCTACTGCCACTGCTAACTACCGCTACCGCTACTGCCTACTACCACCGCTACCACCGCTACCACTACCGCTACTGCCACTGCCATCCACTGCTACTGCCACCGCTACCATCACCACTGCCACCACTGCTACCAACCGCTACCACCGCCACCACCGCTACTGCCACCACTACCACTGCCACTGCTACCGCCACTACCGTCACCGCCTACCACTGCTACTGCTACCACCG
This sequence comes from Odontamblyopus lacepedii, assembly GCA_034769755.1. Taxonomy (NCBI): domain Eukaryota; kingdom Metazoa; phylum Chordata; class Actinopteri; order Gobiiformes; family Gobiidae; genus Odontamblyopus; species Odontamblyopus lacepedii. The sequence goes on from CM068347.1 coordinate 1,540,923, forward strand.
TTACTGCTACCACCACCGCCTTACCATCACTACTATCATCATCACATTACCGCTACTGCTACCGCAACTACCACCGCTACTACCATTACCACTGCTATTATCACCACTACGCCAACTGCTACCTACCACCACTGCTACCGCCACTACTACCGCTAACCACCGCTACCACTACTGCACTGCTACCGCTACCACTACTACCGCCACCACTACCACTACTACCACTGCTACCACCACTGCTACCATCACCACTGCTACCATCATCACCACCACCACTGCTTACTGCTACCACTACTGCTACTGCATTACTACTGCTACTACCACTAATACCACTGCCACTACCACTGCCACTGCTACCACTACCACTACCGCTACTACTGCTACCACTACCGCCACTACCACACCACTGCCTACTGCTACTACCGCACTACTACCATTGCTACTAATTACCACTACTACTGCTACTACCACTTCACTGCTACCACCATTATCACTGCCACTGCTACTACTACTACCGCTACACTTACTACTGCTACCACTGCTACCATCACACACCGCTACTACTAATGCTACTCACATCTACCACTGCCACTGCCATCTGCTACCGCCAATACCATACCACTACCATCACTACCACCGCTACCACTGCTACTGCTACCACCGCTACCACCACCACCGCTACTACCACCGTCACCACTACTACCATCGCTACCACCATCACCGCTACTGCCACCACTGCTACCACCACTACTACCACTACTACCACTACTACCACTACCACTACTACTACTGCCACCGCTACCACCACTGCTACCACTACCACCATCACCACCGCTACTACCACTACCGCTACCGCTACCACCACCGCTACTACCACTACCACTGCCATCACCACTGCCACCGCTACTACCGCCACCACCACCACCACCACCGCTACTGCCACCACCGCTACTACCACCACCGCTACCACCGCTACCACCACCACCGCTACCACCACCGCTACCACTACTACCACCGCTACTACCACTACTGCCACCACCGCCACCGCCACCACCACTGCCACCACCGCTACCACCGCTACCGCTACCACCACTTCACCACTACCACCGCTACTACCACCGCTACCGCCACCATCATCACTACTGCCACCACCGCTACCACTGCCACCGCTACCACCACTACTGCTACCGCTACCACTGCCACCGCTACCACTACCACCACCGCTACCACCACCACCGCTACCATCGCCACCACTACCACCGCTACCACCACTACCACCACCGCCACCACTACCACTACTACTACCACCGCTACCGCTACCACCGCTACCACCGCTACCACTGCTACCGCTACCGCTACTGCCACCGCCACCACTACCACCGCTACCACTACCACTACCACTACCGCCACCGCTACTCTCACTACCACCGCCACCGCTACCGCCACTACCACTACCACTACCACCACCGCCACCACTGCCACCGCCACTACCACCACCGCTACCGCTACTCACTACCACCACTACCACTACCGCCACCGCCACTACCACTGCCACCACCACTGCCACCACTACCACCGCTACCACCACTACCACTCACTACTACTACCACCGCTACCGCCACTACCATCACTACCACTACCACTACCACCGCCACTACCGCTACCACTACCACCGCTACCACCACTGCTACTACTGCCACTGCCACTACCACTACCACCACTACCGCTACCACCACCGCTACCACAATACCGCTACTACTACCACCGCTACCGCTACCACCGCTGCCACTGCCACCACCACCACCACTACCGCTACCACCACTGCCACTGCCACCGCTACCACCGCCACTACCACCACTACCACCGCCACCACCGCTACCACCGCCACTCACCACTACCACCGCCACCACTACCACTACCACCGCTACCACCACCACTACCACCGCTACCGCTACCACTGCTACCACCGCTACCACTACTACCACTACCACCGCCACCACTGCCACCACCGCTACCGCTACCACCGCTACCACTACCACTACCACTACCACTACCACCGCTACCACTGCCACCGCTACCACCGCTACTACCACTACCACCGCTACCACCGCTACTGCCACCACCGCCACTACCACTACCACCGCTACCGCTACCACCACTACCGCTACCACTGCTACCACCACCACCACTACTACCACTACCACCGCTACCGCTACCACTACCGCCACCGCTACTACCACCACTACCACTTCCGCCACCACCACTGCTACCACCACTACCACTACCACCACCACCACTACTGCCACCACTGCTACCACCGCTACCGCCACCACTACCACCACCACCACTACTGCTACCACCGCTACTGCCACTGCTACCACTACTACCACTGCCACTACCGCTACCACTGCTACCACTACTACTACCGCTGCCACTGCCACTGCTACCACCGCTACCACTACTACCACCACCACCACTACCGCTACTGCTACCGCCACCACCGCCACTACTACCACTGCTACCACCACTACCACTACTACCACCACCTACTGCTACCGCCACTACTACCACCACTACCATTACCATCACCGCTACTACCACCGCCACTGCCATCACTACCACCACTCACTGCTACCACTACTACCACCACTACCACTGCTACCGCTTCTACCACCACTGCCACCGCCTACTACTACTGCTACTACTACTACCACTACTACTGCTACTGCTACTGCCACTACCACCACTACCACTGCTACTCTACCACCACCGCTACTACTACTACCACTACTACTACCACCGCTGCCACCGCTGCCACCATTAGCTACCGCTACTACTGCCACTGCTACCACCACTACCGCTACCACTGCTACTGCTTACCACTGCCACTACTACTACCACCACCGCTACTGCTACTACCACCACTACCGCTACTCGCATTACCACTGCTACTGCTTCCGCTACTGCCATCACCACCACTACTACTACCGCCACTTCACTACTGCCACCGCTACCAGCTACCGCTACCCTGCCACTACCACCACTGCTACCGCTTCTGCTTGCCGCTACCACTACTACCGCTACTCATCATACCACCGCTACTACTACTACCACCGCTACTTCACCACTGCTACTGCTACTTCACTACCACCGCCACCGCTACCACTACCACCGCTACTGCTACCACCGCTACCCTGCTACTGCCACTGCTACTACTGCCACCGCTACTCTACCACCGCTACTGCCATACCGCCACTGCCACTGCTACTACCACTGCTACCGTTTCTGCTTCACCACTACCACTGCCACCGCTACTGCTACTTCACTGCCACCACTACCGCTACCACTACTACCACTACCGCTACCGCTACTACTTCATCACTCACCGCTACCGCTACCACTACCACTGCTACTTCTACCACTGCCACTGCCACTGCCACTGCTACTCTACCACCGCTACTGCTACCGCTACTTCACTACCACCGCTACCGCTACCACTACTACTGCCACCGCCACTACCGCTACTGCCATCCTGCTACCGCCACTTCATCACTCACTACCGCTACTTCACCACCGCTACCGCTACCGCCACTGCTACTGCCACTGCTACCGCTACCACCATCACCGCCGCTTCCGCTTCTGCTACTACTTCTACTACTGCCACTGCTACCGCCACCGCTACCGCTACTGCTACCACTGCTACCACTACTGCTACTACCGCTATCACTACTACTGCTGCTACCGCCATACCACCGCTACTGCCACTGCTGCCACCGCCACTGCTACTGCTACCATCACTACTACTCACTACCGCCGCAACTGCTACCACCACTGCTGCTACTGCTACCGCTGCTACTGCTACTACTACCACTACTACTACTACCACCACTGCTACCGCTGCCACTGCCACCGCCACCGCTACCACTGCTACCACTACCGCTACTACCTACCACTACCACTACCGCTGCCACTGCTACCGCTACCGCTATCACCGCTACCGCCACTGCTACTACCATCTACCACTGCTGCCACTGCTACCACTGCCACCGCTACTACTACCACTGCTACCACTACCACCACTACCACCACCGCTACCGCTGCTACCACCACCGCTACCACTACCACTACCACCGCTGCTACTACCACCACCGCTACTTACCACTCACTACCACTACCACCTACTGCCACTGCTACCGCTACCGCCACCGCTACCACCGCTACCGCCACTACCACCACCGCTACTACCGCCACCGCCACCGCTACTACCACTGCCACCGCCACCGCTACCGCTACCACCACTCGCCACCGCTTCGCTTCTGCCACCATCACTACCACCGGCACTGCCACCGCCATCGCTACTGCCACCACTACTGCTAGTGCTACTACTACTGCTAATCGCCACTGCCACCGCTAGTGCCACTGCCACCGCTACCGCTACTACCGCTACTTCACCACCGCTACCGCTACCGCCGCTACTGCTACCACCGCCACTGCCACTGCTACTACTACCACCGCTGCCACCGCTACCACTGCTACCGCTACCGCTGCCACCGCCACCGCCACCGCTACTACCACTACCATCACCACTACTACCGCCGCAACCGCTACTACTACTGCCGCCAC
>CM068347.1:1550542-1553700 GCA_034769755.1 Odontamblyopus lacepedii
GGTGACCGAGACTCTGGGACCTAAAACACTCTAATTCCTGGGAGATACACCCCTCGTATGTAACCGCAACTTTGAGTTATAGAAGCTTGTTGCATAAGGAATTACTGTGATCCTGGAGATATTTCCTTTGAGTCCTGTCACAACTTGTACTTTTGTCTTGTCACAACTTGTAGTTTGTTAAAAGTTGTTTTTGTACAAATGAGTGCAGTGAAACAGAGTAGTGCTCAGCTCGTTCCCGTGCTCCTCCTCCCATCTCAAAGTTCCACTTTTCTCCTAAGCCCGTGCATGTGAGAAACCCTCAGCCCCTCCCTCCCCTCATTCCTCTCTGTGCTTCTGAAGTCGTCCTGTGCACTAATGTGTATTTATAGGTACTTTTTATGTCCACAAGGATCATCTTAAGCAGAATATAGAATACAGCAATAACAATTCGCCTTGTCTAGTCCTATGTTTACTTATTTTATAATTGTTTTAGGGAACTTGCTTTTATCGCGGTGATAGTAGCAGCCGTTGTTCAGTCCATGTGCATGTTCTCCCCATGCCTCAGTGTGATATGCAAAGTGCTTCAGTGTGTTCTGTACTACATGTTGTCTGTGTCAGCGCTCATTTTATGTAGGAATAATTTTTATACACCAAGTAAAAGATGTTCAGAGCCATGTAGATTTGTTAAAAGTACAGATCCCAAAGTAAAGTAGTGAACCTGAGGTTTATAATAGACCAATATTTCATCGTGGTTAGTGGGTGGAAGCTAAGGATGTAAACTTTGTTCTTAAAGTTGGTTCATTCATTGGAAAACTTGGTGAAAGGAGAGAGAGTAAGTACTTTTGTTGGTTGCTGGTTTGATTCTAGGACACAGTGTGTGTTTTTATACTGGGTTGTGACCTCTGTGAATACAGAAACCAGTGCAGAGACAGGAGTGACGAGGAAAGCATCATTCTGGACAGCTACGATGTCAGGACAGGCACATTTGGACCCCTCTGATCAACAATCATGACGAATGTTTCTAACTGAGGCAGAGGAGGACTTCTTATCTGGTGCACCGGACGAGGTGTGGTCAACAAGCCCATCTGACGTAGGACTTATTAAAGGAACTCTACCAGTGATAATAAGACCAAAATCTGAGTACAGACCAGGTGTGAAGCAGAACCCACTGAAGCCTGACGCAGTCGAGGGTATAAGACCATCATAAATGATCTGATTAAAGCAGGTGTTATAATTGAGTGTGATGACTCACCATGCAACACACCAATATTCCCAGTAAAGAAGCAGCGCCCTCTATAGGCTGGCGTATGATACAGGACTTACAAGCAGTGAACAGTGCAGTGATTCAACGAGCTCCATGTGTTCCAGATCCACACACATCACTAAATTCATTAAGACCTGATGCTACGATATTCACACTAATTGATATTAATAATGCATTTTTCTCAATTCCAGTTGACAAGGACAGCCAATTCTGGTTTGCATTTCCTCTGGAGGGTAAGAGATATACCTTCACCAGATTACCTCAAGGTTAGTGTGAAAACCCTACAATTTACTCCCAGGTTATGTCAGCGAATGTGTCGAGATTCGGCCCTCCAGGAGGAAGCCAAATTTTGCTTTATATAGATGACATATTAATTGCATCACGAGATACAGAAACCTGTAAGATTGAACCATTAGCATTACTAAAATATTTAGCTGAAAATGGACACAAAGTGAGCAAAAACAAGGTACAACTATGTAAAACAGAAGTTAAATATTTGGGGCATAATCTAAGTGCAGGTGGAAGAACAGTAGCAGACAGTAGAAAAGCAGTAATACTGGCCGCACCAAAACCCAACACCAAGAAACAAATGATGTCATTCTTAGTGCTCACTAATTACTGCAGGTCATGGATACCAAATTACACAGAAATAACACATCCATTGCAGAGACTGATGTATGAGGAGCGAATGAAAATGACAGATCCAATTGTATGGACAGAAGAGGCAGAAGGTGCATTCTGCATATTAAAACAGACATTAGTGTCAAGTACAGCACTGGTGTTACCAGATTACAGTAAAGAATTCATTCAGATGGTGGACTGTAAAGGGCATTTTATGACATCAGTGTTGACTCAGAAACACGGAGACAAGCTTAGACCAATAGCTTATTTTTCCTCAGAATTAGACAGTGTAGCAGGTGCACTGCCCCCTTGTGTTCGGGCTGTTATAGCGGCCTCCATGGCAATAGAAGTGAGTGCAGGCATTGTATTGTTTCATCCATTAACTTTAAAGGTTCCACGTGCTGTTTCAGCGTTATTATTACAGACTAATATGACCTTTTTATCCCCTGCTCGTCACCTCTCCTGCATGGTGAACCTGCTATCACAGCCTCATTTGACTCTAGAAAGATGCACAACTTTGAACCCAGCGACTTTAATCCCACTGCAGATGAAGGTCAGGTACACGACTGTCAGGAAGTGGCAGAGACATTAACTAAAATAGACCGGATTTATTGGATCAACCCATTGCTGGTAGTGAATTAATATTTGTAGATGGATCATCTCACAAGAATGATTTAGGTAAGACTGAGACTGGCTACGCAGTAGTGACAGAGACAGTAATACTGAAAGCAGAGGCTTTATCGTCTAGTTACTCAGCTCGAGCAGCAGAGTTGGTAGCCCTGACAGAGGCATGTAAACTAATGAAAGATAAGATAGCAACAATATACACAGACAGTCAGTACGCCTATGCGACAGTACACACATTTGCCCAATACTGGAAGAATAGAGGAATGGTGACCTCTACAGGCAAAGCAGTAACACATGCTCAACTACTCCTGGACCTACCACAAGCTGTACAGCTGCCATTGAAACTAGCAATATGCAAATGTGCAGCACATACTAATGGGACAGATAAAATAACTTTAGGGAATGCATTTGCAGATAAGACAGCAAAAAATGCACGTGCAGCCAAGACAAACTACCTGTGTACAATTTGAGGAAAGTCAGGACACAGTTACAGATGATATTTTACGAGACATGCAGCAACAGAGAGCCCACAGCAAGAAATACAAGTGTGGGTAAAAATGGAGCAACATTAAAAATGGCATTTACGATATGTCCCCAAAATAAAACCCATCCTTCCAAAAATCTATACAAATGAGCACAGCAATATTGAGCCACGGTAAGACCCATG
>CM068347.1:1553800-1608800 GCA_034769755.1 Odontamblyopus lacepedii
CGCAAATACTACCGCAAATACTACCGCAAATACCACTGCAAATACCACCGCAAACACTACTGCAAATACTACCGCAAATACCGCAAATACCACCGCAAATACTACCGCAAATACCGCTGCAAATACTACCGCAAATACTACCGCAAATACTACCGCAAATACTACCGCAAATACTACCGCAAATACCACCGCAAATACTACCGCAAATACTACCGCAAATACTACCGCAAATACTACCGCAAATACTACCGCAACACTACCGCAAATACTACTGCAAATACTACTGCAAATACTACCGCAAATACTACCGCAAATACTACCGCAACTACTACTGCAAATACTACCGCAAATACCGCAACTGCAAATACCACTGCAAACACTACCGCAAATACTACTGCAAATACGCAACTGCAAAATACTGCCGCAAATACTACTGCAAATACTACCGCAAACTACTACCGCAAATACTACCGCAAATACCGCAAATACTACCGCAAATACTACCGCAAACACTACCGCAAATACCACCGCAAATACTACCGCAAATACTACCGCAAATACTACCGCAAATACTACCGCAAATACTACTGCAAATACTACCGCAAATACTACCGCAAATACTACTGCAAATACTACCGCAAATACCACTGTAAATACTACCGCAAATACTACTGCAAATACTACCGCAAATACTACCGCAAATACTACCGCAAATACCACTGCAAATACTACCGCAAACACCGCAAATACTACCGCAAATACTACCGCAAATACCACTGCAAATACTACCGCAAATACTACCGCAAATACCACTGCAAATACTACTGCAAATACTACCGCAAATACTGCAACTACTACTGCAACTACTACCGCAAATACTACTACTGCAACTACTACCGCAAATACCGCAACTACTACCGCAAATACTACTGCAAATACCACTGCCACTACTACTGCAAATACTACTGCAAATACTACTGCAAATACTACTGCAAATACTACTGCAAATACTGCAAATACTATTGCAAATACTACTGCAAATACTGCTGCAAATACTACTGCAAATACTACTGCAAATACTACTGCAAATACTGCAAATACTACCGAAAATACTACTGCAAATACTGCAAATACTACTGCAAATACTGCAAATACTACTGAAAATACTACTGAAAATACTGCAAATACTACTGCAAATACTACTGCAACTACTACTGCAAGTACTACTGCAAGTACTACTGCAAATACTACTGCAAATACTACTGCAAATACTGCAACTACTACTGCAACTACTACTGCAACTACTACTGCAACTACTACTGCAAATACTGCAACTACTACTGCAAATACTACTGCAAATACTGCCACTACTACTGCAAATACTACTGCAAATACTACTGCAAATACTACTGCAAATACTACTGCAAATACTACTGCAAATACTACTGCAAATACTACTGCAAATACTACTGCAAATACTGCAAATACTATTGCAAATACTACTGCAAATACTGCTGCAAATACTACTGCAAATACTACTGCAAATACTGCAAATACTACCGAAAATACTACTGCAAATACTGCAAATACTACTGAAAATACTACTGAAAATACTGCAAATACTACTGCTATTTAGTAATACTACTGCTATAAATATACTAATACTGTGTAATGTTCAGAAACAGCTGAAGATTTACTCTGTGATGTATTTGTGTCGTGTTTTCAGTCGGAGCCGTTCCCTCCCAAACAGAAGTGATTTAGCGCCTTGAATCTGCTCCTCGCGCTCAGCCCTGACGTATTTCAACAACAACAACAACTCACTCAATTATTGTCCTGAGAAATGATGTCAGAGTTTTCGGGATTCACCTGAACAAACACTGATAAAACCAACGGACACAGCGCCTTCACCTGTTAGCATTAGCATTCGCTCCCCTGTTAGCATTAGCTCACCTGTTAGCATTAGCATTCGCTCACCTGGTAGCGTTAGCTCACCTGTTAGCATTAGCATTAGCATTAGCAGAGCTGCGTCGGGACGAGCTGTTTGAGGTGAAGTCATGTTGGTTTAAAAACTCCTCGACTTCCTGTTCCGAGGGCTGCAGAACCTGAAACACAAGTACAAAAAGCACTACAAATACTACTGCAAGTACTGCAAATACTACTGCAAATACTACAAATATTACTGCAAGTACTGCAAATACTACTGCAAATACTACTGCAAATACTACTGCAAATACTACTCCTGCCCCTGTCCCTGTAGTACTGCCCGCAGGTACCAGGCGGTACAGCGGGTCAGTACCAGGCAGTACAGCGGGTCAGTACCAGGCGGTACAGCGGGTGCAGTACCAGGTTGTACAGGGGGGTGGCGTTGATGAGCAGCTGCAGCAGGAGTTTGCTGAGTTCTTGAAGATCTCTCACGAGGTTCTGGATCTGCTCCGGAACCTCCAGGACTTTCTGGACCGGACCGAACTGGACCAGGACCAAGGCCCGGCTTCGGATCTCGGCCAGGACTCCCTCTGTCAGGTCCTCCGCCCGGTGCAACAGCGCCACCACCAGGCTCTGGAGGGACTGCAGCAGGTCTCCAGCCAGGTCCAGGACTGGGTCCAGACCCACCTGAGAGAAACAGAACCAGGACTAAGGCTGTGGTTCCCCAGAGCCGGGTCAAGAAACGAGTATTTCCCAGAATCACATCGAGCACAAAGCCTCATGCTCAGAAACGTTTACACCGTTTACAGGGACACAGGTGTTTTAAAAACAGAGACATTTCCCTTTGTGTCCGTCTTAGGGTTAAGGCAAACGCCTCTGAAACAGCAGTGATGATCCCAGCAGACGCCCAGGACCCAAACCCGACTGGGTCTTCATAGGGTTCGGGTTCATAGGAGGGAGTGACCTCGTGTCTGTGTCTGCAAACGAGACACAGGAAACGTGTTTGCAGCAGAACGAACGCTCTGACGCCTCCAGCATCAGAGCGACCAAACCCGAGTTTTGCACAATCTCCACAGAAAGATTCTTTTTCAGAGTCTAATTTGCCGTTTGTGTCTAAAAGATGGAAACAAACAAAGGGAAACATCTCGGTTTTTAAAAATACCTCAGACAAAACTGAACCAGGACTGAACCAGGACTGAACCAGGACTGAACCAGGACTGAACCAGGACTGAACCAGGACTGAACCCTGGTCTAAAACGGTCAGGACAGGACTAAAACAAAAACAGGACTGAACCAGGTCTGGCCCCGGTTTGTCCCGGTCTCTGGTCTGGTCCCGGTCTCTGGTCTGGTCCCGGTCTCTGGTCTGGTCCCGGTCTCTGGTCTGGTCCCGGTCTCTGGTCTGGTCTCTGGTCTGGTCCCGGTCTGGTCCCGGGTCTGGACTCACGGCCTGGGCGCGGGTCTGGACTCTCCTCCTCAGCTGCTCTCGGGTCTTCAGGACCCGGTGGTGGATCTGAAGAACCAGGATCAGGACCAGACTCCGGACTCGGGTCCAGACGCTCGGCTCATCCTCATCCTCGAACTCGAACTCCTGAACCCTCTGCTCCCACTGCAGGCCTGAGGGAGGGCATCAGGGGCATCAGGGGCACGGGGGGCATCAGGGGCATGGGGGGGTATCAGGGGCATCAGGGGCACGGGGGGCATGGGGGGGCATCAGGGGCACGGGGGGCATCAGGGGCATGGGGGGGCATCAGGGGGCATCAGGGGCCCGGGGGGGCATCAGAGGGCATCGGGGGGCATCAGGGGCTTGGGGGGGCATCAGGGTCATGGGGGGCATCAGAGGCATCAGGGGCACGGGGGCATCAGGGGCACGGGGGGGCATCAGGGGCACGGGGGGCATGGGGGGGCATCAGGGGCACGGGGGGGCATCAGAGGGCATCGAGGGGCATCAGGGGCTTGGGGGGGCATCAGGGGCACGGGGGGCATCAGGGGCACGGGGGGGCATCAGGGGCACGGGGGGGGCATCAGGAGCATGGGGGGCATCAGGGGCACGGGGGGGCATCAGGGAGGGCATCAGGGGGCATCAGGGGCACGGGGGGCATCAGGGAGGGCATCAGGCATCAGGGGGCATCAGGGGCACGGGGGGCATCAGGAGCACGGGGGGCATCAGGGAAGGCATCAGGGGCACGGGAGGGCATCTGGCACTCGGGGAGGGCATCTGACTTACGCAGGGTGGGGGGCAGGGGCAGGTGGGCGGCCGTGGCCTCCTCCAGTCGGGTCAGGAGGTCGTCGAGGCCGGAGGAGGCGACCTGCGCGACCTTTGACCCCTGCAGCGCCCCCAGGAGGCTCCACCCCCGTGCCCACACAAGCCCCGCCCCTCGCTCCGCCCCCTCCAGCGCCACGGCCACGCCCCCCTCCGCCCACAGCTGCAGGTCGCCCACGGCAACCTGCAGAGCGGCACGCAGGTGCGACGCCACCTGCCGGAGACAGGGACAGACAGGTGAGACAGGGACAGACAGGTGAGACAGGAGAGACAGGTGAGACAGGGACAGACAGGTGAGACAGGGACAGACAGGTGAGGCAGGAGAGACAGGGACAGACAGGTGAGGCAGGAGAGACAGGGACAGACAGGTGAGGCAGGGACAGACAGGTGAGGCAGGGACAGACAGGTGAGACAGGGACAGACAGGGACAGACAGGTGAGGCAGGGACAGACAGGTGAGACCTGTCCCCTGTCCACTCCCTAACCCCTCCCCGGTCTCAGGTCTGCTCTCTGGTCTCTGGTCTCTGGTCTGGTCTCTGGTCTGGTCTCAGGTCTCTGGTCTGGTCTCTGGTCTGGTCTCAGGTCTGGTCTCAGGTCTGGTCTCTGGTCTGGTCTCAGGTCTCTGGTCTGGTCTCTGGTCTGGTCTCAGGTCTGGTCTCAGGTCTGGTCTCAGGTCTGGTCTCTGGTCTGGTCTCTGGTCTGGTCTCTGGTCTGGTCTCTGGTCTGGTCTCTGGTCTCTGGTCTGGTCTCAGGTCTGGTCTCAGGTCTGGTCTCTGGTCTGGTCTCTGGTCTGGTCTCTGGTCAGGTCTCAGGTCTGGTCTCTGGTCTGGTCTCAGGTCTGGTCTCAGGTCAGGTCTCAGGTCTGGTCTCTGGTCTGGTCTCAGGTCTGGTCTCAGGTCTGGTCTCTGGTCTGGTCTCTGGTCTGGTCTGGTCTCAGGTCAGGTCTCAGGTCTGGTCTCTGGTCTGGTCTCAGGTCTGGTCTCAGGTCAGGTCTCAGGTCTGGTCTCTGGTCTGGTCTCAGGTCTGGTCTCAGGTCAGGTCTCAGGTCTGGTCTCTGGTCTGGTCTCTGGTCTGGTCTCAGGTCTGGTCTCAGGTCTGGTCTCTGGTCTGGTCTCTGGTCTGGTCTCTGGTCTGGTCTCTGGTCTGGTCTCTGGTCTGGTCTCAGGTCTGGTCTCTGGTCTGGTCTCAGGTCTGGTCTCAGGTCTGGTCTCAGGTCTGGTCTCTGGTCTGGTCTCTGGTCTGGTCTCTGGTCTGGTCTCTGGTCTCGGTCTGGACCTGGTCTGGGGTCTGTTGGAGGACGGGGAAGTTCTGCTCTAGTCGATCCAAACCCAGAAGAGCCAAAGAACCGACGGCTCCAACTGCAGAGAGAAAGTACTGAAGTACTACAACTGTGTACTGAAGTACTACAACTGTGTACTGAAGTACTACTACTGTGTACTGAAGTACTACAACTGTGTACTGAAGTACTACAACTGTGTACTGAAGTACTACTACTGTGTACTAAAGTACTACTTCACAGTACTTCATAATACTCTATAGTACTTCATAGCACTTTATAATACTCCGTAGTGCTTCACAGTACTTCACAGTACTTCGCAGTACTTCACAGTACTCCATAGTACTTCACAGTACTTCATAGTACTTTATAATACTCCGTAGTGCTTCACAGTACTTCACAGTACTTCATAGTACTCACAGTACTCCATAGTACTTCATAGTACTTCACAGTACTTCGTAGTACTTCATAGTACTTCACAGTACTCACTCTGAGGCTGGAGGCTGGTCAGGAGGGGCGTGGCTTGTCTTAGCGCCGCCTGTGACACGCTGACCACGCCCACCTCGGCCACGCCCCCCATGATCTGCAGCAGCGGGTGACGCCCCTTCACCTGCGGACGTCAATCACAGCATCACCATGGAGACCACACAGGGGGCGGGGCTCACAGCAGGGGGCGGGGCTTACAGCATCACCATAGAGACCACACAGGGGGTGGGGCTCACAGCAGGGGGCGGGGCTCACAGCAGGGGGCGGGGCTTACAGCATCACCATGGAGACCACACAGGGGGCGGGGCTCACAGCAGGGGGCGGGGCTCACAGCATGACCATGGCGACCACACAGGGGGCGGGGCTTACTTGAGAGTAGGCGGAGTTTAAGGACTGCAGCGCTGATTGGACGAGAGGAATCTGGGTCACGCGCAGAACCACCATGGACTGAAAACCAAACCAGGACTAGACCAGGACTAGACCAGGACTAGACCAGGACTGGACCAGGACTGGACCAGGACTGGACCAGGACTAGACCAGGACTAGACCAGGACTAGACCAGGACTGAACCAGGACTAGACCAGGACTAGACCAGGACTAGACCAGGACTAAACCAGGACTAAACCAGGACTAGACCAGGACTAGACCAGGACTAGACCAGGACTAGACCAGGACTAGACCAGGACTAGACCAGGACTAGACCAGGACTAGACCAGGACTAAACCAGGACTAGACCAGGACTAGACCAGGACAGTATGTGGGTCTCAAACCCAGGCCCCGGTGCCTCGTGTGAACTCTGGAAGTGTTTGGTACAAATTCTGTATTTTGCTTTTTTAAATTCCATAAAATCGTCAAACATTAATATAATTTTTTTATGTTTTCCTGACGGGTTTTTCTTCTTCCTCCTCTTTTCCTCGGGCCGTGGGGCAGTCGAACCTTCTGCGGCTCACGGGGTCATAAAAGTCGGCACAATTTTGAAAAACATATTTTTTTTCTAAAGTTTGTTTTACAGCAGAGAAATGAAAAAAAACAAAAAAACAAAAACATCAAAATTATTTTCACCTTGATTTTGAGGGAGGCAGATAATGAGTTCATATAACCAGATCTAAACCAGGACTAAAACCAGATCTAAACCAGGACTAAAACCAGATCCAAACCAGGACTAAAACCAGATCTAAACCAGGACTAAAACCAGATCCAAACCAGGACTAAAACCAGATCCAAACCAGGACTAAAACCAGATCTAAACTGAAGTACACAAAAAACTCACCTCCATCTTCTGTTCAAATTCAGATTCACCAAATCTACAGCAGAAAAAACTGGATTAAAACAGAGTCTAAACCAGGACTAAACCAGGGCCTAGTTCAGTCCTGGTTTAGTCCTGGTTCAGTCCTGGTTCAGTCCTGGTTCAGTCCTGGTTCAGTCCTGGTTCAGGTCTGGTTCAGTCCTGGTTTAGTCCTGGTTTAGTCCTGGTTCAGTCCTGGTTCAGTCCTGGTTTAGTCCTGGTTCAGTCCTGGTTCAGGTCTGGTTTAGTCCTGGTTCAGTCCTGGTTCAGTCCTGGTTTAGTCCTGGTTTAGTCCTGGTTTAGTCCTGGTTCAGTCCTGGTTTAGTCCTGGTTTAGTCCTGGGGGAATCAGCTGCTTCTGTGTCACAGTCTGATTCCTGTTCACTCCAAACCGCCGTGAAATCGACCAATCAGAGTGCGGCGCCGTGACATCATCATGGCGAGGATCAGGACTAAACCAGGACTGAACCAGGACTGAACCAGGACTAAACCAGGACTAAACCAGGACTAAACCAGGACTGAACCAGGACTGAACCAGGTCTAAACCAGGACTAAACCAGGACTAAACCAGGACTGAAACAGGACTAAACCAGGACTGAACCAGGACTAAACCAGGACTAAACCAGGACTGAACCAGGACTAAACCAGGACTAAACCAGGATTGAACCAGGACTGAACCAGGACTAAACCAGGACTAAACCAGGACTAAACCAGGACTAAACCAGGACTGAAACAGGACTAAACCAGGACTAAACCAGGACTAAACCAGGACTGAAACAGGACTAAACCAGGACTAAACCAGGACTGAACCAGGACTAAACCAAGACTGAACCAGGACTAAACCAGGACTAAACCAGGACTAAACCAGGACTGAAACAGGACTAAACCAGGACTGAACCAGGACTAAACCAGGACTAAACCAGGACTGAACCAGGACTAAACCAGGACTAAACCAGGACTGAACCAGGACTGAAACAGGACTAAACCAGGACTAAACCAGGACTAAACCAGGACTGAAACAGGACTGAACCAGGACTAAACCAGGACTAAACCAGGACTAAACCAGGACTAAACCAGGACTGAAACAGGACTAAACCAGGACTAAACCAGGACTAAACCAGGACTGAAACAGGACTAAACCAGGACTAAACCAGGACTGAACCAGGACTAAACCAGGACTGAAACAGGACTAAACCAGGACTAAACCAGGACTAAACCAGGACTGAAACAGGACTAAACCAGGACTGAACCAGGACTAAACCAGGACTAAACCAGGACTGAACCAGGACTAAACCAGGACTAAACCAGGACTGAACCAGGACTGAACCAGGACTAAACCAGGACTAAACCAGGACTAAACCAGGACTAAACCAGGACTGAAACAGGACTAAACCAGGACTAAACCAGGACTAAACCAGGACTGAAACAGGACTAAACCAGGACTAAACCAGGACTGAAACAGGACTAAACCAGGACTGAACCAGGACTAAACCAGGACTGAACCAGGACTGAACCAGGACTAAACCAGGACTGAACCAGGACTAAACCAGGACTGAACCAGGACTGAACCAGGACTAAACCAGGACTAAACCAGGACTGAACCAGGACTGAACCAGGACTAAACCAGGACTGAACCAGGACCAAACCAGGACTGAACCAGGACTAAACCAGGACTAAAACATTCTAAACAGATGATCAGATCTTACCCCATGTTCGGTCTGGACTCCGTAAAATCCCGGTCCAGGACTGAATCCGGTCTTTTAAAGCTGCGAGCGGAGCAGCTGATTGGCCGGTGCTGCCTTGGCGCCGGCTCCTGATTGGTCGAACTGTGACTGATTCATTTCACGCCGTTTTCGCAGAACATCTCAAAAGTTCCTCTGGGAAAAACCACAGGGAACAAGATACGAACAAAGAATAAAAATATAAATGTTCAGAGTAAATTCTAAATAAGCAAAAAAGAGAAAGAGACACGTGTCAAAGAAGAACTTTTGAATAAAATATAAAACCTCAGCTTTAGAGAAGAGTTAACAGGGAAACATGACACAGGGTGATCTGTGTCGTAGGGAGTATTATCTGTGTCGTAGGGAGTATTATCTGTGCTGTAGGGAGTATTATCTGTGCTGTAGGGAGTATTATCTGTGTCGTAGGGAGTATTATCTGTGCTGTAGGGAGTATTATCTGTGCTGTAGGGAGTATTATCTGTGCTGTAGGGAGTATTATCTGTTGTAGGGAGTATTATCTGCTGTAGGGAGCATTATTTGTGCTGTAGGGAGTATTATCTGTGCTGTAGGGAGTATTATCTGCTGTAGGGAGTATTATCTGTGCTGTAGGGAGTATTATCTGTGCTGTAGGGAGTATTATCTGTCATAGGGAATATTATCTGCTGTATGGAGTATTATCTGTGCTGTAGGGAGTATTATCTGTGCTGTAGGGAGTATTATCTGTGCTGTAGGGAGTATTATCTGTCGTAGGGAGTATTATCTGTGCTGTAGGGAGTATTATCTGTGCTGTAGGGAGTATTATCTGTGCTGTAGGGAGTATTATCTGTCGTAGGGAGTATTATCTGTGCTGTAGGGAGTATTATCTGTGCTGTAGGGAGTATTATCTGTGCTGTAGGGAGTATTATCTGTGCTGTAGGGAGTATTATCTGTCGTAGGGAGTACTAACTGTGCTGTAGGGAGTATTATGTGTGTCGTAGGTTGTATTATCTGTGCTGTAGGGAGTATTATCTGTGCAGTAGGGAGTATTATCTGTGCTGTAGGGAGTATTATCTGTGCTGTAGGGAGTATTATCTGTCGTAGGGAGTATTATCTGTGCTGTAGGGAGTATTATGTGTGTCGTAGGGAGTATTATCTGTGCTGTAGGGAGTATTATCTGTGCTGTAGGGAGTATTATCTGTGCTGTAGGGAGTATTATCTGTGCTGTAGGGAGTATTATCTGTCGTAGGGAGTATTATCTGTGCTGTAGGGAGTATTATGTGTGTCGTAGGGAGTATTATCTGTGCTGTAGGGAGTATTATCTGTGCAGTAGGGAGTATTATCTGTGCTGTAGGGAGTATTATCTGTGCTGTAGGGAGTATTATCTGTCGTAGGGAGTATTATCTGTGCTGTAGGGAGTATTATCTGTGCTGTAGGGAGTATTATCTGTCGTAGGGAGTATTATCTGTGCTGTAGGGAGTATTATCTGTGCAGTAGGGAGTATTATCTGTGCTGTAGGGAGTATTATCTGTGCTGTAGGGAGTATTATCTGTTGTAGGGAGTATTATCTGTGCTGTAGGGAGTATTATCTGTGCAGTAGAGAGTATTATCTGTGCTGTAGGGAGTATTATCTGTGCTGTAGGGAGTATTATCTGTTGTAGGGAGTATTATCTGTTGTAGGGAGTATTATCTGCTGTAGGGAGCATTATCTGTGCTGTAGGGAGTATTATCTGCTGTAGGGAGCATTATCTGTGCTGTAGGGAGTATTATCTGTTGTAGGGAGTATTATCTGCTGTAGGGAGCATTATCTGTGCTGTAGGGAGTATTATCTGCTGTAGGGAGTATTATCTGTTGTAGGGAGTATTATCTGTACTGTAGGGAGTATTATCTGTTGTAGGGAGTATTATCTGTGCTGTAAGAAGTATTATCTGTGCTGTAGGGAGTATTATCTGTGCTGTAGGGAGTATTATCTGTTGTAGGGAGTATTATCTGTGCTGTAAGGAGTATTATCTGTGCTGTAGGGAGTATTATCTGTGCTGTAGGGAGTATTATCTGTGCTGTAGGGAGTATTATCTGTGCTGTAGGGAGTATTATCTGTGCTGTAAGGAGTATTATCTGTGCTGTAGGGAGTATTATCTGTGCTGTAGGGAGTATTATCTGTGCTGTAGGGAGTATTATCTGTGCTGTAGGGAGTATTATCTGTTGTAGGGAGTATTATCTGTTGTAGGGAGTATTATCTGTGCTGTAGGGAGTATTATCTGTGCTGTAAAGAGTATTATCTGTGCTGTAGGGAGTATTATCTGTTGTAGGGAGTATTATCTGTGCTGTAGGGAGTATTATCTGTTGCAGGGAGTATTATCTGTTGTAGGGAGTATTATCTGTTGTAGGGAGTATTATCTGTTGTAGGGAGTATTATCTGTGCTGTAAGGAGTATTATCTGTGCTGTAGGGAGTATTATCTGTGCTGTAGGGAGTATTATCTGCTGTAGGGAGTATTATCTGTGCTGTAAGGAGTATTATCTGTGCTGTAGGGAGTATTATCTGTCGTAGGGAGTATTATCTGTGCTGTAGGGAGTATTATCTGTGCTGTAGGGAGTATTATCTGTCGTAGGGAGTATTATCTGTGCTGTAGGGAGTATTATCTGTTGTAGGGAGTATTATCTGTTGTAGGGAGTATTATCTGTGCTGTAGGGAGTATTATCTGTGCTGTAGGGAGTATTATCTGTGCTGTAGGGAGTATTATCTGTTGTAGGGAGTATTATCTGTGCTGTAGGGAGTATTATCTGTTGTAGGGAGTATTATCTGTCGTAGGGAGTATTATCTGTTGTAGGGAGTATTATCTGTGCTGTAGGGAGTATTATATGTTGTAGGGAGTATTATCTGTGCTGTAGGGAGTATTATCTGTTGTAGGGAGTATTATCTGTGCTGTAGGGAGTATTATCTGTTGTAGGGAGTATTATCTGTGCTGTAGGGAGTATTATCTGTTGTAGGGAGTATTATCTGTGCTGTAGGGAGTATTATCTGTGCTGTAGGGAGTATTATCTGTTGTAGGGAGTATTATCTGTGCTGTAGGGAGTATTATCTGTGCTGTAGGGAGTATTATCTGTGCTGTAGGGAGTATTATCTGTTGTAGGGAGTATTATCTGTGCTGTAAGGAGTATTATCTGTGCTGTAGGGAGTATTATCTGTGCTGTAGGGAGTATTATCTGTGCTGTAAGGAGTATTATCTGTGCTGTAGGGAGTATTATCTGCTGTAGGGAGTATTATCTGTGCTGTAAGGAGTATTATCTGTGCTGTAGGGAGTATTATCTGTGCTGTAGGGAGTATTATCTGTGCTGTAGGGAGTATTATCTGTGCTGTAGGGAGTATTATCTGTTGTAGGGAGTATTATCTGTTGTAGGGAGTATTATCTGTTGTAGGGAGTATTATCTGTGCTGTAGGGAGTATTATCTGTGCTGTAGGGAGTATTATCTGTTGTAGGGAGTATTATCTGTGCTGTAGGGAGTATTATCTGTTGCAGGGAGTATTATCTGTCGTAGGGAGTATTATCTGTGCTGTAGGGAGTATTATCTGTGCTGTAGGGAGTATTATCTGTTGTAGGGAGTATTATCTGTGCTGTAGGGAGTATTATCTGTCGTAGGGAGTATTATCTGTGCTGTAGGGAGTATTATCTGTTGTAGGGAGTATTATCTGTGCTGTAGGGAGTATTATCTGTGCAGTAGGGAGTATTATCTGTGCTGTAGGGAGTATTATCTGTGCTGTAGGGAGTATTATCTGTGCTGTAGGGAGTATTATCTGTGCTGTAGGGAGTATTATCTGTTGTAGGGAGTATTATCTGTTGTAGGGAGTATTATCTGTGCTGTAGGGAGTATTATCTGTGCTGTAAAGAGTATTATCTGTGCTGTAGGGAGTATTATCTGTTGTAGGGAGTATTATCTGTGCTGTAGGGAGTATTATCTGTTGCAGGGAGTATTATCTGTTGTAGGGAGTATTATCTGTTGTAGGGAGTATTATCTGTTGTAGGGAGTATTATCTGTGCTGTAAGGAGTATTATCTGTGCTGTAGGGAGTATTATCTGTGCTGTAGGGAGTATTATCTGTCGTAGGGAGTATTATCTGTGCTGTAGGGAGTATTATCTGTGCTGTAGGGAGTATTATCTGTTGTAGGGAGTATTATCTGTGCTGTAGAGAGTATTATCTGTGCTGTAGGGAGTATTATCTGTCGTAGGGAGTATTATCTGTGCTGTAGGGAGTATTATCTGTTGTAGGGAGTATTATCTGTTGTAGGGAGTATTATCTGTGCTGTAGGGAGTATTATCTGTGCTGTAGGGAGTATTATCTGTGCTGTAGGGAGTATTATCTGTTGTAGGGAGTATTATCTGTGCTGTAGGGAGTATTATCTGTTGCAGGGAGTATTATCTGTCGTAGGGAGTATTATCTGTGCTGTAGGGAGTATTATCTGTGCTGTAGGGAGTATTATCTGTTGTAGGGAGTATTATCTGTGCTGTAGGGAGTATTATCTGTCGTAGGGAGTATTATCTGTGCTGTAGGGAGTATTATCTGTTGTAGGGAGTATTATCTGTGCTGTAGGGAGTATTATCTGTTGTAGGGAGTATTATCTGCTGTAGGGAGCATTATCTGTGCTGTAGGGAGTATTATCTGCTGTAGGGAGTATTATCTGTGCTGTAAGGAGTATTATCTGTGCTGTAGGGAGTATTATCTGTGCTGTAGGGAGTATTATCTGTTGTAGGGAGTATTATCTGTGCTGTAAGGAGTATTATCTGTGCTGTAGGGAGTATTATCTGTGCTGTAGGGAGTATTATCTGTGCTGTAAGGAGTATTATCTGTGCTGTAGGGAGTATTATCTGCTGTAGGGAGTATTATCTGTGCTGTAAGGAGTATTATCTGTGCTGTAGGGAGTATTATCTGTGCTGTAGGGAGTATTATCTGTGCTGTAGGGAGTATTATCTGTGCTGTAGGGAGTATTATCTGTTGTAGGGAGTATTATCTGTTGTAGGGAGTATTATCTGTTGTAGGGAGTATTATCTGTGCTGTAGGGAGTATTATCTGTGCTGTAGGGAGTATTATCTGTTGTAGGGAGTATTATCTGTGCTGTAAGGAGTATTATCTGTTGCAGGGAGTATTATCTGTCGTAGGGAGTATTATCTGTGCTGTAGGGAGTATTATCTGTGCTGTAGGGAGTATTATCTGTTGTAGGGAGTATTATCTGTGCTGTAGGGAGTATTATCTGTCGTAGGGAGTATTATCTGTGCTGTAGGGAGTATTATCTGTTGTAGGGAGTATTATCTGTGCTGTAGGGAGTATTATCTGTGCAGTAGGGAGTATTATCTGTTGTAGGGAGTATTATCTGTGCTGTAGGGAGTATTATCTGTGCTGTAGGGAGTATTATCTGTGTCGTAGGGAGTATTATCTGTGCTGTAGGGAGTATTATCTGTTGTAGGGAGTATTATCTGTTGTAGGGAGTATTATCTGTGCTGTAGGGAGTATTATCTGTTGCAGGGAGTATTATCTGTCGAATGGAGTATTATCTGTGCTGTAGGGAGTATTATCTGTGCTGTAGGGAGTATTATCTGTTGTAGGGAGTATTATCTGTGCTGTAGGGAGTATTATCTGTCGTAGGGAGTATTATCTGTGTCGTAGGGAGTATTATCTGTGCTGTAGGGAGTATTATCTGTTGTAGGGAGTATTATCTGTGCTGTAGGGAGTATTGTCTGTGCTGTAGGGAGTATTATATGTGTCGTAGGGAGTATTATCTGTGCTGTAGGGAGTATTATCTGTTGTAGGGAGTATTATCTGTTGTAGGGAGTATTATCTGTGCTGTAGGGAGTATTATCTGTGCTGTAGAGAGTATTATCTGTGCTGTAGGGAGTATTATCTGTTGTAGGGAGTATTATCTGTGCTGTAGGGAGTATTATCTGTGCTGTAGGGAGTATTATCTGTTGTAGGGAGTATTATCTGTGCTGTAGGGAGTATTATCTGTGCTGTAGGGAGTATTATCTGTTGTAGGGAGTATTATCTGTGCTGTAGGGAGTATTATCTGTCGTAGGGAGTATTATCTGTGCTGTAGGTAGTATTATCTGTGCTGTAGGGAGTATTATCTGTGCAGTAGGGAGTATTATCTGTGCTGTAGGGAGTATTATCTGTGCTGTAGGGAGTATTATCTGTGCTGTAGGGAGTATTATCTGTTGTAGGGAGTATTATCTGCTGTAGGGAGCATTATCTGTGCTGTAGGGAGTATTATCTGCTGTAGGGAGTATTATCTGTGGTAGGGAGTATTATATCTGATGTAGGGAGTATTATCTGTTGTATGTAGTATTATATCTGATGTAGGGAGTATTATCTGTCGTAGGGAATATTATCTGCTGTAGGGAGTATTATCTGTGCTGTAATGGAGTTTTATCTGTGCTGTAGGGAGTATTATCTGTGCAGTAGGGAGTATTATCTGTGCTGTAGGGAGTATTATCTGTGCTGTAGGGAGTATTATCTGTGCTGTAGGGAGTATTATCTGTGCTGTAGGGAGTATTATCTGTCGTAGGGAGTATTATCTGTGATGTAGGGAGTATTATCTGTGCTGTAGGGAGTATTTTCTGTGCTGTAGGGAGTATTATCTGTCGTAGGGAGTATTATCTGTGCTGTAGGGAGTATTATCTGTTGTAGGGAGTATTATCTGTGCTGTAGGGAGTATTATCTGTTGTAGGGAGTATTATCTGTGCTGTAGGGAGTATTATCTGTGCAGTAGGGAGTATTATCTGTGTCGTAGGGAGTATTATCTGTGCTGTAGGGAGTATTATCTGTTGTAGGGAGTATTATCTGTGCTGTAGGGAGTATTATCTGTGCTGTATGGAGTATTATCTGTGTCGTAGGGAGTATTATCTGTTGTAGGGAGTATTATCTGTTGTAGGGAGTATTATCTGTGCTGTAGGGAGTATTATCTGTGCTGTAGGGAGTATTATCTGTTGTAGGGAGTATTATCTGTGCTGTAGGGAGTATTATCTGTTGTAGGGAGTATTATCTGTGCTGTAGGGAGTATTATCTGTGCTGTAGAGAGTATTATCTGTGCTGTAGGGAGTATTATCTGTTGTAGGGAGTATTATCTGTGCTGTAGGGAGTATTATCTGTGCTGTAGGGAGTATTATCTGTTGTAGGGAGTATTATCTGTGCTGTAGGGAGTATTATCTGTGCTGTAGGGAGTATTATCTGTTGTAGGGAGTATTATCTGTGCTGTAGGGAGTATTATCTGTGCTGTAGGGAGTATTATCTGTTGTAGGGAGTATTATCTGTGCTGTAGGGAGTATTATCTGTCGTAGGGAGTATTATCTGTGCTGTAGGTAGTATTATCTGTGCTGTAGGGAGTATTATCTGTGCAGTAGGGAGTATTATCTGTGCTGTAGGGAGTATTATCTGTGCTGTAGGGAGTATTATCTGTGCTGTAGGGAGTATTATCTGTTGTAGGGAGTATTATCTGCTGTAGGGAGCATTATCTGTGCTGTAGGGAGTATTATCTGCTGTAGGGAGTATTATCTGTGTTGTAGGGAGTATTATCTGTGCTGTAGGGAGTATTATCTGTGCTGTAGGGAGTATTATCTGTGCTGTAGGGAGTATTATCTGTCGTAGGGAATATTATCTGCTGTAGGGAGTATTATCTGTGCTGTACGGAGTATTATCTGTGCTGTAGGGAGTATTATCTGTGCTGTAGGGAGTATTATCTGTGCAGTAGGGAGTATTATCTGTGCTGTAGGGAGTATTATCTGTGCTGTAGGGAGTATTATCTGTGCTGTAGGGAGTATTATCTGTTGTAGGGAGTATTATCTGTCGTAGGGAGTATTATCTGTGCTGTAGGGAGTATTTTCTGTGCTGTAGGGAGTATTATCTGTCGTAGGGAGTATTATCTGTGCTGTAGGGAGTATTATCTGTTGTAGGGAGTATTATCTGTGCTGTAGGGAGTATTATCTGTTGTAGGGAGTATTATCTGTGCTGTAGGGAGTATTATCTGTGCAGTAGGGAGTATTATCTGTGTCGTAGGGAGTATTATCTGTGCTGTAGGGAGTATTATCTGTTGTAGGGAGTATTATCTGTGCTGTAGGGAGTATTATCTGTGCTGTATGGAGTATTATCTGTGTCGTAGGGAGTATTATCTGTTGTAGGGAGTATTATCTGTTGTAGGGAGTATTATCTGTGCTGTAGGGAGTATTATCTGTGCTGTAGGGAGTATTATCTGTTGTAGGGAGTATTATCTGTGCTGTAGGGAGTATTATCTGTTGTAGGGAGTATTATCTGTGCTGTAGGGAGTATTATCTGTTGTAGGGAGTATTATCTGTGCTGTAGGGAGTATTATCTGTGCAGTAGGGAGTATTATCTGTGTCGTAGGGAGTATTATCTGTGCTGTAGGGAGTATTATCTGTTGTAGGGAGTATTATCTGTGCTGTAGGGAGTATTATCTGTGCAGTAGGGAGTATTATCTGTGTCGTAGGGAGTATTATCTGTGCTGTAGGGAGTATTATCTGTTGTAGGGAGTTTTATCTGTGCTGTAGGGAGTATTATCTGTGCTGTAGGGAGTATTATCTGTGTCGTAGGGAGTATTATCTGTGCTATAGGGAGTATTATCTGTTGTAGGGAGTATTATCTGTTGTAGGGAGTATTATCTGTGCTGTAGGGAGTATTATCTGTGCTGTAGGGAGTATTATCTGTGCTGTAGGGAGTATTATCTGTTGTAGGGAGTATTATCTGTGCTGTAGGGAGTATTATCTGTGCTGTAGGGAGTATTATCTGTTGTAGGGAGTATTATCTGTGCTGTAGGGAGTATTATCTGTCGTAGGGAGTATTATCTGTGCTGTAGGGAGTATTATCTGTGCTATAGGGAGCATTATCTGTGCTGTAGGGAGTATTATCTGTCGTAGGGAGTATTATCTGTGCTGTGGGGAGTATTATCTGTCGTAGGGAGTATTATCTGTGCTGTAGGGAGTATTATCTGCCGTAGGGAGTATTATCTGTGCTGTAGGGAGTATTATCTGTGCTGTAGGGAGTATTATCTGTGCTGTAGGGAGTATTATCTGTTGTAGGGAGCATTATCTGTGCTGTAGGGAGTATTATCTGCTGTAGGGAGTATTATCTGTGCAGTAGGGAGTATTATCTGTGCTGTAGGGAGTATTATGTGCTGTAGGGAGTATTATCTGTGCTGTAGAGAGTATTATCTGTGCTGTAGGGAGTATTATCTGTGCTGTAGGGAGTATTATCTGTGCTGTAGGGAGTATTATGTGCTGTAGGGAGTATTATCTGTGCTGTAGAGAGTATTATCTGTGCTGTAGGGAGTATTATCTGTGCTGTAGGGAGTATTATCTGTGCAGTAGGGAGTATTTTCTGTGCTGTAGGGAGTATTATCTGTGCTGTAGGGAGTATTATCTGTTGTAGGGAGTATTATCTGTGCTGTAGGGAGTATTATCTGTGCTGTAGGGAGTATTATCTGTTGTAGGGAGTATTATCTGTTGTAGGGAGTATTATCTGTGCTGTAGGGAGTATTATCTGTCGTAGGGAGTATTATCTGTGCTGTAGGGAGTATTATCTGTGCTGTAGGGAGTATTATCTGTCGTAGGGAGTATTATCTGTGCTGTAGGGAGTATTATCTGTCGTAGGGAGTATTATCTGTGCTGTAGGGAGCATTATCTGTGCTGTAGGGAGTATTATCTGTGCTGTAGGGAGTATTATCTGTTGTAGGGAGTATTATCTGTCGTAGGGAGTATTATCTGTCGTAGGGAGTATTATCTGTGCTGTAGGGAGTATTATCTGTGCTGTAGGGAGTATTATCTGTGCTGTAGGGAGTATTATCTGTTGTAGGGAGTATTATCTGTTGTAGGGGGTATTATCTGTCGTAGGGAGTATTATCTGTTGTAGGGAGTATTATCTGTCGTAGGGATTATTATCTGTGCTGTAATGAGTATTATCTGTTGTAGGGAGTATTATCTGTTGTAGGGAGTATTATCTGTCGTAGGGAGTATTATCTGTGCTGTAATGAGTATTATCTGTCGTAGGGAGTATTATCTGTTGTAGGGAGTATTATCTGTCGTAGGGAGTATTATCTGTTGTAGGGAGTATTATCTGTTGTAGGGAGTATTATCTGTGCTGTAGGGAGTATTATCTGTTGTAGGGAGTATTATCTGTGCTGTAGGGAGTATTATCTGTTGTAGGGAGTATTATCTGTTGTAGGGAGTATTATCTGCTGTAGGGAGTATTATCTGTTGTAGGGAGTATTATCTGTCGTAGGGAGTATTATCTGTCGTAGGGAGTATTATCTGTGCTGTAGGGAGTATTATCTGTGCTGTAGGGAGTATTATCTGTGCTGTAGGGAGTATTATCTGTGCTGTAGGGAGTATTATCTGCTGTAGGGAGTATTATCTGTCGTAGGGAGTATTATCTGTCGTAGGGAGCATTATCTGTCGTAGGGAGTATTATCTGTGCTGTAGGGAGTATTATCTGTGCTGTAGGGAGTATTATCTGTGCTGTAGGGAGTATTATCTGTTGTAGGGAGTATTATCTGTTGTAGGGAGTATTATCTGTCGTAGGGAGTATTATCTGTTGTAGGGAGTATTATCTGTCGTAGGGAGTATTATCTGTGCTGTAGGGAGTATTATCTGTGCTGTAGGGAGTATTATCTGTGCTGTAGGGAGTATTATCTGTTGTAGGGAGTATTATATGTGCTGTAGGGAGTATTATCTGTCGTAGGGAGTATTATCTGTGCTGTAGGGAGTATTATCTGTGCTGTAGGGAGTATTATCTGTGCAGTAGGGAGTATTTTCTGTGCTGTAGGGAGTATTATCTGTGCTGTAGGGAGTATTATCTGTGCTGTAGGGAGTATTATCTGTTGTAGGGAGTATTATCTGTTGTAGGGAGTATTATCTGTCGTAGGGAGTATTATCTGTTGTAGGGAGTATTATCTGTCGTAGGGAGTATTATCTGTGCTGTAGGGAGTATTATCTGTGCTGTAGGGAGTATTATCTGTGCTGTAGGGAGTATTATCTGTTGTAGGGAGTATTATCTGTGCTGTAGGGAGTATTATCTGTCGTAGGGAGTATTATCTGTGCTGTAGGGAGTATTATCTGTGCTGTAGGGAGTATTATCTGTGCAGTAGGGAGTATTTTCTGTGCTGTAGGGAGTATTATCTGTGCTGTAGGGAGTATTATCTGTTGTAGGGAGTATTATCTGTGCTGTAGGGAGTATTATCTGTGCTGTAGGGAGTATTATCTGTGCTGTAGGGAGTATTATCTGTTGTAGGGAGTATTATCTGTACTGTAGGGAGTATTATCTGTGCTGTAGGGAGTATTATCTGTCGTAGGGAGTATTATCTGTGCTGTAGGAAGTATTATCTGTTGTAGGGAGTATTATCTGCTGTAGGGAGTATTATCTGCTGTAGGGAGTATTATCTGTCGTAGGGAGTATTATCTGTGCTGTAGGGAGTATTATCTGCCGTAGGGAGTATTATCTGTGCTGTAGGGAGTATTATCTGTGCTGTAGGGAGTATTATCTGTGCTGTAGGGAGTATTATCTGTTGTAGGGAGCATTATCTGTGCTGTAGGGAGTATTATCTGCTGTAGGGAGTATTATCTGTGCAGTAGGGAGTATTATCTGTGTTGTAGGGAGTATTATGTGCTGTAGGGAGTATTATCTGTGCTGTAGGGAGTATTATCTGTGCTGTAGGGAGTATTATCTGTGCTGTAGGGAGTATTATCTGTGTTGTAGGGAGTATTATGTGCTGTAGGGAGTATTATCTGTGCTGTAGGGAGTATTATCTGTGCTGTAGGGAGTATTATCTGCCGTAGGGAGTATTATCTGTGCAGTAGGGAGTATTTTCTGTGCTGTAGGGAGTATTATCTGTGCTGTAGGGAGTATTATCTGTTGTAGGGAGTATTATCTGTGCTGTAGGGAGTATTATCTGTGCTGTAGGGAGTATTATCTGTGCTGTAGGGAGTATTATCTGTTGTAGGGAGTATTATCTGTACTGTAGGGAGTATTATCTGTGCTGTAGGGAGTATTATCTGTCGTAGGGAGTATTATCTGTGCTGTAGTGAGTATTATCTGTTGTAGGGAGTATTATCTGCTGTAGGGAGTATTATCTGTTGTAGGGAGTATTATCTGTCGTAGGGAGTATTATCTGTGCAGTAGGGAGTATTATCTGTGCTGTAATGAGTATTATCTGTCGTAGGGAGTATTATCTGTTGTAGGGAGTATTATCTGTCATAGGGAGTATTATCTGTGCTGTAGGGAGTATTATGTGCTGTAGGGAGTATTATCTGTCGTAGGGAGTATTATCTGTGCAGTAGGGAGTATTATCTGTGCTGTAATGAGTATTATCTGTGCTGTAGGGAGTATTATCTGTGCTGTAGGGAGTATTATCTGTCGTAGGGAGTATTATCTGTGCAGTAGGGAGTATTATCTGTGCTGTAATGAGTATTATCTGTTGTAGGGAGTATTATCTGTCGTAGGGAGTATTATCTGTGCTGTAATGAGTATTATCTGTCGTAGGGAGTATTATCTGTGCTGTAATGAGTATTATCTGTTGTAGGGAGTATTATCTGTCATAGGGAGTATTTTCTGTTGTAGGGAGTATTATCTGTCGTAGGGAGTATTATCTGTTGTAGGGAGTATTATCTGTTGTAGGGAGTATTATCTGTGCTGTAGGGAGTATTATCTGTTGTAGGGAGTATTATCTGCTGTAGGGAGTATTATCTGCTGTAGGGAGTATTATCTGTTGTAGGGAGTATTATCTGTCGTAGGGAGTATTATCTGTCGTAGGGAGTATTATCTGTGCTGTAGGGAGTATTATCTGTTGTAGGGAGTATTATCTGTCGTAGGGAGTATTATCTGTGCTGTAGGGAGCATTATCTGTTGTAGGGAGTATTATCTGTGCTGTAGGGAGTATTATCTGTTGTAGGGAGTATTATCTGCTGTAGGGAGTATTATCTGCTGTAGGGAGTATTATCTGTTGTAGGGAGTATTATCTGTCGTAGGGAGTATTATCTGTCGTAGGGAGTATTATCTGTGCTGTAGGGAGTATTATCTGTTGTAGGGAGTATTATCTGTCGTAGGGAGTATTATCTGTGCTGTAGGGAGTATTATCTGTTGTAGGGAGTATTATCTGTGCTGTAGGGAGTATTATCTGTTGTAGGGAGTATTATCTGCTGTAGGGAGTATTATCTGCTGTAGGGAGTATTATCTGTTGTAGGGAGTATTATCTGTCGTAGGGAGTATTATCTGTGCTGTAGGGAGTATTATCTGTTGTAGGGAGTATTATCTGTCGTAGGGAGTATTATCTGTCGTAGGGAGTATTATCTGTGCTGTAGGGAGTATTATCTGTTGTAGGGAGTATTATCTGTCGTAGGGAGTATTATCTGTGCTGTAGGGAGTATTATCTGTTGTAGGGAGTATTATCTGTCGTAGGGAGTATTATCTGTGCTGTAGGGAGTATTATCTGTTGTAGGGAGTATTATCTGTGCTGTAGGGAGTATTATCTGTTGTAGGGAGTATTATCTGCTGTAGGGAGTATTATCTGCTGTAGGGAGTATTATCTGTCGTAGGGAGTATTATCTGTGCTGTAGGGAGTATTATCTGTTGTAGGGAGTATTATCTGTTGTAGGGAGTATTATCTGTGCTGTAGGGAGTATTATCTGTTGTAGGGAGTATTATCTGTCGTAGGGAGTATTATCTGTGCTGTAGGGAGTATTATCTGTTGTAGGGAGTATTATCTGTTGTAGGGAGTATTATCTGTCGTAGGGAGTATTATCTGTTGTAGGGAGTATTATCTGTTGTAGGGAGTATTATCTGTGCTGTAGGGAGTATTATCTGTTGTAGGGAGTATTATCTGTTGTAGGGAGTATTATCTGTTGTAGGGAGTATTATCTGTTGTAGGGAGTATTATCTGTCGTAGGGAGTATTATCTGTTGTAGGGAGTATTATCTGTGCTGTAGGGAGTATTATCTGTTGTAGGGAGTATTATCTGTTGTAGGGAGTATTATCTGTGCTGTAGGGAGTATTATCTGTTGTAGGGAGTATTATCTGTGCTGTAGGGAGTATTATCTGTTGTAGGGAGTATTATCTGCTGTAGGGAGTATTATCTGCTGTAGGGAGTATTATCTGTTGTAGGGAGTATTATCTGTCGTAGGGAGTATTATCTGTCGTAGGGAGTATTATCTGTGCTGTAGGGAGTATTATCTGTTGTAGGGAGTATTATCTGTCGTAGGGAGTATTATCTGTGCTGTAGGGAGTATTATCTGTTGTAGGGAGTATTATCTGTGCTGTAGGGAGTATTATCTGTTGTAGGGAGTATTATCTGTTGTAGGGAGTATTATCTGTTGTAGGGAGTATTATCTGTTGTAGGGAGTATTATCTGTCGTAGGGAGTATTATCTGTGCTGTAGGGAGTATTATCTGTTGTAGGGAGTATTATCTGTCGTAGGGAGTATTATCTGTCGTAGGGAGTATTATCTGTGCTGTAGGGAGTATTATCTGTTGTAGGGAGTATTATCTGTCGTAGGGAGTATTATCTGTGCTGTAGGGAGTATTATCTGTTGTAGGGAGTATTATCTGTCGTAGGGAGTATTATCTGTGCTGTAGGGAGTATTATCTGTTGTAGGGAGTATTATCTGTGCTGTAGGGAGTATTATCTGTTGTAGGGAGTATTATCTGTTGTAGGGAGTATTATCTGTGCTGTAGGGAGTATTATCTGTCGTAGGGAGTATTATCTGTGCTGTAGGGAGTATTATCTGTTGTAGGGAGTATTATCTGTCGTAGGGAGTATTATCTGTGCTGTAGGGAGTATTATCTGTTGTAGGGAGTATTATCTGTCGTAGGGAGTATTATCTGTGCTGTAGGGAGTATTATCTGTTGTAGGGAGTATTATCTGCTGTAGGGAGTATTATCTGTCGTAGGGAGTATTATCTGTGCTGTAGGGAGTATTATCTGTTGTAGGGAGTATTATCTGTGCTGTAGGGAGTATTATCTGTTGTAGGGAGTATTATCTGCTGTAGGGAGTATTATCTGTATTATCTAAGGGTGAGTCTGGGCTCCAGATTCAGGAACAGAATTTATTTATGACCAAAACAGTGAAATAAACATGTGTTGCTGTCTTAGGTTCAGCAGCAGGGGGCGCTGCAGCTCTGGCTCTGTCCCTTCAGCACCAACGTCTTGCTTTTCTCGGGCTTTTCTCAGGTTTTTCTCAGGCTTTTCTCAGGCTTTTCTCAGGCTTTTCTCAGGTTTTTCTCAGGCTTTTCTCAGGCTTTTCTCAGGCTTTTCTCAGGTTTTTCTCAGGCTTTTCTCAGGCTTTTCTCAGGTTTTTCTCAGGTTTTTCTCAGGTTTTTCTCAGGCTTTTCTCAGGCTTTTCTCAGGTTTTTCTCAGGCTTTTCTCAGGCTTTTCTCAGGCTTTTCTCAGGCTTTTCTCAGGCTTTTCTCAGGCTTTTCTCAGGCTTTTCTCAGGCTTTTCTCAGGCTTTTCTCAGGTTTTTCTCAGGTTTTTCTCAGGTTTTTCTCATGCTTTTCTCAGGTTTTTCTCAGGCTTTTCTCAGGCTTTTCTCAGGCTTTTCTCAGGCTTTTCTCAGGCTTTTCTCAGGCTTTTCTCAGGTTTTTCTGAGGTTTTTCTCAGGTTTTTCTCAGGCTTTTCTCAGGTTTTTCTCAGGTTTTTCTCAGGTTTTTCTCAGGTTTTTCTGAGGTTTTTCTCAGGTTTTTCTCAGGTTTTTCTCAGGCTTTTCTCAGGTTTTTCCATGATCTTTGTTGAATCGCACAATAACAAACGTCTGGACTAAAACAATCCACCACTTGACCTTTGGGCAGAAGCTGAAACACACCTGTGAATAAGTAGGAGAAGTACCACACTAGTACTACAGTAGTACCACACTAGTACTACAGTAGTACCACACTAATACTACAGTAGTACTACAGTAGTACCACACTAGTACTACAGTAGTACCACACTAATACTACAGTAGTACTACAGTAGTACCACACTAGTACTACAGTAGTACCACACTAGTACTACAGTAGTACTACAGTAGTACCACACTAGTACTACAGTAGTACCACAGTAGTACTACAGTACTACAGTAGTACTACAGTAGTACCACACTAGTACTACAGTAGTACTACAGTAGAACAGTTTTACTGCAGTATAATGTGTTTTCTCACTGGGACGTTGTGTCTGAAGCTTGTGACTCTTTTTGGTTTCACGCCTCATTTCCTCATGACGCAAAATCCCAGAACTAAACCAGGACTAAACCAGGACTGAACCAGGACTGAACCAGGACTGAACCAGGACTGAACCAGGACTGAACCAGGACTGAACCAGGTCTAAACCAGGACTGAACCAGGACTGAACCAGGGCTAAACCAGGGCTAAACCAGGACTGAACCAGGACTGAACCAGGGCTAAACCAGGGCTAAACCAGGGCTAAACCAGGGCTAAACCAGGACTGAACCAGGGCTAAACCAGGTCTAAACCAGGACTGAACCAGGACTAACCCAGGGCTAAACCAGGACTGAACAAGGACTGAACCAGGACTGAACCAGGACTGAACCAGGTCTAAACCAGGACTGAACCAGGACTGAACCAGGTCTAAACCAGGTCTAAACCAGGACTGAACCAGGACTAACCCAGGGCTAAACCAGGACTGAACAAGGACTGAACCAGGACTGAACCAGGACTGAACCAGGTCTAAACCAGGACTGAACCAGGACTGAACCAGGACTGAACCAGGACTGAACCAGGTCTAAACCAGGACTGAACCAGGACTGAACCAGGACTAACCCAGGGCTAAACCAGGACTGAACAAGGACTGAACCAGGACTGAACCAGGTCTAAACCAGGTCTAAACCAGGACTGAACCAGGACTAACCCAGGGCTAAACCAGGACTGAACCAGGACTGAACCAGGACTGAACCAGGTCTAAACCAGGTCTAAACCAGGACTGAACCAGGACTAACCCAGGGCTAAACCAGGACTGAACCAGGGCTAAACCAGGGCTAAACCAGGACTGAACCAGGACTGAACCAGGACTGAACCAGGGCTAAACCAGGACTGAACCAGGGCTAAACCAGGACTGAACCAGGACTAAACCAGGACTAAACCAGGACTAAACCAGGACTGTCGTCAGACTCTGTCCGTTTTTTTTAACACTTTCCCTTTAATCCCTTTAATTTATTTGAGACTTTTTTTATTCCGATTTATTTCAAATTTATTATTATTTATTTCATTTAAAAACAGAATCTAGATTTCAGAGCAGCTCATTTACACCAAAAACACTTCGTAGGGTCCTTTAGGAGGGTCCTTCGTAGGGTCCTTTAGGAGGGTCCTTCGTAGGGTCCTTTAGGAGGGTCCTTCGTAGGGTCCTTTAGGAGGGTCCTTCGTAGGGTCCTTTAGGAGGGTCCTTTAGTAGCGTCCTTCGTAGGGTCCTTCAAAAGCGTCCTTCGTAGAGTCCTTTAGTAGCGTCCTTCATAGGGTCCTTCGTAGGTTCCTTTAGGAGGGTCCTTTAGGAGGGTCCTTTAGTAGGGTCCTTTAGTAGCGTCCTTCAGTAGCGTCCTTTAGTAGCGTCCTTCAGTAGCGTCCTTTAGTAGCGTCCTTCAGTAGCGTCCTTTAGTAGGGTCCTTCGTAGGATCCTTTAGTAGCGTCCTTCAGTAGCGTCCTTCGTAGGGTCCTTCGTAGGGTCCTTTAGTAGCGTCCTTCGTAGGGTCCTTCGTAGGGTCCTTCAGTAGCGTCCTTCGTAGGGTCCTTCGTAGGGTCCTTCGTAGGGTCCTTCGTAGGGTCCTTCGTAGGGCCCGTCATAAACCCTGTGGTCTGGTCTCTGGTCCGGTTCTTGGTACAGCAGGTCCTCGTCGCTGTAGACCTGGTCTTGGTCCTGGTCTTGGTCCTGGTCTTGGTCCTGGTCTTGGTCCTGGTCTGGCTCGTTTCGGCCCGGATCAGAACTCTTCACTGAAGCTTTGGCCCCAAAACTGCGAAACAGACTCACCACCAGAACCAAGAGCAGAACCTGAGAAGACACAAAAACTGGATTAGACCTGGTTTAGACCTGGATTAGACCTGGATTAGACCTGGATTAGACCTGCTTTAGACCTGGATTAGACCTGGAATAGACCTGGATTAGACCCGGTTTAGACCTGGAATAGACCTGGATTAGACCTGGATTAGACCTGGATTAAACCTGGATTAGACCTGGATTAGACCTGGATTAGACCTGGATTAAACCTGGATTAGACCTGGATTAGACCTGGTTTAGACCTGGATTAGACCTGGATTAGACCTGGATTAAACCTGAATTAGACCTGGATTAGACCTGGAATAGACCTGGATTAGACCTGGTTTAGACCTGGTTTAGACCTGGATTAGACCTGGATTAAACCTGGATTAGACCTGGATTAAACCTGGATTAGACCTGGATTAGACCTGGTTTAGACCTGGTTTAGACCTGGATTAGACCTGGATTAGACCTGGATTAAACCTGGATTAGACCTGGATTAGCCCCGAGCCCAGAGCCCCTCTGTAATACCCCACTGGAGTAAATACCCCTCTGTAATACCCCACAGGAGTAAATACCCCTCTGTAATACCCCACAGGAGTAAATACCCCTCTGTAATGCCCCACAGGAGTAAATACCCCTCTGTAATGCCCCACAGGAGTAAATACCCCTCTGTAATGCCCCCACAGGAGTAAATACCCCTCTGTAATACCCCCACAGGAGTAAAAACCCCTCTGTAATACCCCACAGGAGTAAATACCCCTCTGTAATGCCCCCACAGGAGTAAATACCCCTCTGTAATGCCCCACAGGAGTGAATACCCCTCTGTAATGCCCCACAGGAGTAAATACCCCTCTGTAATGCCCCACAGGAGTAAAATACCCACTGTAATACCCCACAGGAGTAAAAACCCTCTGTAATACCCCACAGGAGTAAATACCCTCTGTAATGCCCCACAGGAGTAAATACCCTCTGTAATGCCCCACAGGAGTGAATACCCCTCTGTAATGCCCCACAGGAGTAAATACCCCTCTGTAATACCCCACAGGAGTAAATACCCCTCTGTAATACCCCCCACAGGAGTAAATACCCCTCTGTAATACCCCCACAGGAGTAAATACCCCTCTGTAATGCCCCACAGGAGTAAATACCCCTCTGTAATGCCCCACAGGAGTAAATACCCCTCTGTAATACCCCCACAGGAGTAAATACCCCTCTGTAATACCCCCACAGGAGTAAATACCCCTCTGTAATGCACCACAGGAGTAAATACCCCTCTGTAATGCCCCACAGGAGTAAATACCCCTCTGTAATGCCCCACAGGAGTAAATACCCCTCTGTAATGCCCCACAGGAGTAAATACCCCTCTGTAATACCCCACAGGAGTAAATACCCCTCTGTAATGCCCCACAGGAGTAAATACCCTCTGTAATGCCCCACAGGAGTAAATACCCTCTGTAATACCCCACAGGAGTAAATACCCTCTGTAATACCCCACAGGAGTAAATACCCTCTGTAATACCCCACAGGAGTAAATACCCTCTGTAATGCCCCACAGGAGTAAATACCCTTCTGTAATACCCCCACAGGAGTAAATACCCCTCTGTAATGCCCCACAGGAGTAAATACCCTCTGTAATGCCCCACAGGAGTAAATACCCTCTGTAATTCCCCACAGGAGTAAATACCCCTCTGTAATACCCCACAGGAGTAAATACCCCTCTGTAATGCCCCACAGGAGTAAATACCCCTCTGTAATGCCCCACAGGAGTAAATACCCCTCTGTAATACCCCAGAAGAGTAAATACCCCTCTGTAATGCCCCACAGGAGTAAATACCCCTCTGTAATACCCCCACAGGAGTAAATACCCCTCTGTAATACCCCCACAGGAGTAAATACCCCTCTGTAATACCCCCACAGGAGTAAATACCCCTCTGTAATGCCCCACAGGAGTAAATACCCCTCTGTAATACCCCACAGGAGTAAATACCCCTCTGTAATGCCCCACAGGAGTAAATACCCCTCTGTAATACCCCACAGGAGTAAAAACCCTCTGTAATACCCCACAGGAGTAAATACCCTCTGTAATGCCCCACAGGAGTAAATACCCTCTGTAATGCCCCACCGGTGTAATTACCACTCTGTAATACCCCACAGGAGTAAATACCCCTCTGTAATGCCCCACAGGAGTAAATACCCCTCTGTAATGCCCCACAGGAGTAAATACCCCTCTGTAATACCCCCACAGGAGTAAATACCCTCTGTAATACCCCACAGGAGTAAATACCCTCTGTAACTGCCCCACAGGAGTAAATACCCTCTGTAATACCCCACAGGAGTAAATACCCTCTGTAATGCCCCACAGGAGTAAATACCCTCTGTAATGCCCCACAGGAGTAAATACCCTCTGTAATACCCCACAGGAGTAAATACCCCTCTGTAACTGCCCCACAGGAGTAAATACCCTCTGTAATACCCCACAGGAGTAAATACCCTCTGTAATGCCCCACAGGAGTAAATACCCTCTGTAATGCCCCACAGGAGTAAATACCCTCTGTAATACCCCACAGGAGTAAATACCCTCTGTAATGCCCCACAGGAGTAAATACCCTCTGGAATGCCCCACAGGAGTAAATAACCCTCAGGAATACCCACACAGTAGTAAGTACCCATCTGTAATGCCGCACAGGAGTAAATACCCTCTGTAATGCCCCACAGGAGTAAATACCCTCTGTAATACCCCCACAGGAGTAAATACCCTCTGTAATACCCCACAGGAGTAAATACCCTCTGTAATGCCCCACAGGAGTAAATACCCTCTGTAATGCCCCACAGGAGTAAATACCCTCTGTAATACCCCCACAGGAGTAAATACCCTCTGTAATACCCCACAGGAGTAAATACCCCTCTGTAATGCCCCACAGGAGTAAATACCCCTCTGTAATGCCCCACAGGAGTAAATACCCCTCTGTAATGCCCCACAGGAGTAAATACCCCTCTGTAATGCCCCACAGGAGTAAATACCCCTCTGTAATACCCCCACAGGAGTAAATACCCCTCTGTAATACCCCCACAGGAGTAAATACCCCTCTGTAATGCCCCACAGGAGTAAATACCCCTCTGTAATGCCCCACAGGAGTAAATACCCCTCTGTAATGCCCCACAGGAGTAAATACCCCTCTGTAATGCCCCACAGGAGTAAATACCCCTCTGTAATACCCCACAGGAGTAAATACCCCTCTGTAATACCCCACAGGAGTAAATACCCCTCTGTAATGCCCCACAGGAGTAAATACCCCTCTGTAATGCCCCACAGGAGTAAATACCCCTCTGTAATACCCCCACAGGAGTAAATACCCCTCTGTAATACCCCACAGGAGTAAATACCCCTCTGTAATGCCCCACAGGAGTAAATACCCCTCTGTAATGCCCCACAGGAGTAAATACCCCTCTGTAATACCCCCACCGGAGTAAATACCCTCTGTAATACCCCACAGGAGTAAATACCCTCTGTAATGCCCCACAGGAGTAAATACCCTCTGTAATGCCCCACAGGAGTAAATACCCTCTGTAATACCCCACAGGAGTAAATACCCTCTGTAATGCCCCACAGGAGTAAATACCCTCTGTAATACCCCACAGGAGTAAATACCCTCTGTAATACCCCACAGGAGTAAATACCCTCTGTAATACCCCACAGGAGTAAATACCCTCTGTAATACCCCCACAGGAGTAAATACCCTCTGTAATACCCCACAGGAGTAAATACCCTCTGTAATACCCCACAGGAGTAAATACCCTCTGTAATGCCCCACAGGAGTAAATACCCTCTGTAATACCCCACAGGAGTAAATACCCTCTGTAATGCCCCACAGGAGTAAATACCCCTCTGTAATACCCCCACAGGAGTAAATACCCCTCTGTAATACCCCCACAGGAGTAAATACCCCTCTGTAATGCCCCACAGGAGTAAATACCCCTCTGTAATGCCCCACAGGAGTAAATACCCCTCTGTAATACCCCCACAGGAGTAAATACCCCTCTGTAATACCCCACAGGAGTAAATACCCCTCTGTAATGCCCCACAGGAGTAAATACCCCTCTGTAATGCCCCACAGGAGTAAATACCCCTCTGTAATGCCCCACAGGAGTAAATACCCCTCTGTAATGCCCCACAGGAGTAAATACCCCTCTGTAATACCCCACAGGAGTAAATACCCCTCTGTAATGCCCCACAGGAGTAAATACCCCTCTGTAATGCCCCACAGGAGTAAATACCCCTCTGTAATACCCCACAGGAGTAAATACCCCTCTGTAATGCCCCACAGGAGTAAATACCCCTCTGTAATGCCCCACAGGAGTAAATACTCCTCTGTAATACCCCACAGGAGTAAATGCCCCTCTGTAATGCCCCACAGGAGTAAATACCCCTCTGTAATACCCCACAGGAGTAAATACCCCTCTGTAATGCCCCACAGGAGTAAATACCCCTCTGTAATGCCCCACAGGAGTAAATACCCCTCTGTAATACCCCCACAGGAGTAAATACCCCTCTGTAATACCCCACAGGAGTAAATACCCTCTGAGTCTCACCTGCAGGAACACGAGGCCCAGGTCCATTCCCGCCATCGTCAGAACATTTTCCTCCAGCCAAAGACGGAGCGACACCTGACAACCCTGAAACAGAACCAGGACTGAACCAGGACTGAACCAGGACTGAACCAGGACTGAACCAGGACTGAACCTGGACTGAACCAGGACTGAACCAGGACTGAACCAGGACTGAACCTGGACTGAACCAGGACTGAACCCGGTCTGACCCCAGGGGTACCTGGTCGTGGGCGGTGGTGTTCTGGTACTGGACGGTCTCGGAGGTCTGGGTCCGGTTCTGGGAGCAGAAGGATCCGGGGCCGTGTCTGTTGGAGCTGAAACAGGAGCACGGCAGCACCGAGGCCTCTGATTGGTTCAAACTGGCCACAAACTGATTCTGCAGCCAATCAGACGGCCCCGTCCGCCCACAGCAACTCGCCTGGAGACAAACAACCAATCAGGACAAACACGGGTCAGACCGGGTTCAGTCCTGGTTTAGTCCTGGTTCAGTCCTGCTTTAGTCCTGGTTTAGTCCTGGTTTAGTCCTGCTTTAGTCCTGCTTTAGTCCTGGTTTAGTCCTGGTCCTGACACAGACGTAGTGCTGCAGGTTGTCCAGCAGGTGGGGCTGTCTCTGGGGATAGTCCTGGAGCAGTGAGTCCACGTTCTGGGCCAGAGTTTGAGAAACCTGAAAACACAAAAACACAGAAACATAAAAACACAAAAACATAAAAACACAAAAACATAAAAACATAAAAACATAAAAACATAAAAACATAAAAACATAAAAACATAAAAACACACTGATTTATGTTGTTTGTTCTGTTCCGTACGAACAACAACAGAGTCACAATTTAACCAAATTCTCTTTACTTTCTGCTCGTTAAATTCTGCTCGTTCAGATTCTAGTCACATTAGATATTGTGACTGTTTGAGATATTTTGTCATTTTATTTCAGAAATCGTCACTCGGGGGAAAGCGGGAAACGAGCTGTCAATCAAACCTGTTGCTAACGCTAGGGGGAGGGGCCTCGGGGAATGAAGGCGTCTGATTGGTCCGTTATTTCTGTTCAGATCTTGATTCAGGAACAAAACAGAGAAATGAAAAGTTCAGGATCCTGTGTGGCGGCTTCAGACGAACAGTTTAAGTCCAGAATGACGAGGCTCAGAGCAGCAGGTACAGACAGAGGGACGAGAAGATCCTAATGTGAAGGAGCCCCAAGAGCCTCCTGGACCACT
Source organism: Odontamblyopus lacepedii (assembly GCA_034769755.1). Taxonomy (NCBI): domain Eukaryota; kingdom Metazoa; phylum Chordata; class Actinopteri; order Gobiiformes; family Gobiidae; genus Odontamblyopus; species Odontamblyopus lacepedii. The sequence goes on from CM068347.1 coordinate 1,586,554, forward strand.
TCCTGTTTGGCACGTGGCGGCTAACGGGTGAGCGGCTAACGGGTGAGCGGCTAACGGGTGAGCGGCTAACGGGTGAGCGGCCAACGGGTGAGCGGCTAACGGGTGAGCGGCTAACGGGTTAGCTTAGTCGACTCATGGACTATGATCCTAACACTTTTGGCCTTCACAAAACTTTTCCTTCATTGAAAATCCTCTGAACAGTCTGGAGCATTGGAAGAACTAAAATTCTACAGTTTTAGAAAATTATTTCTCCCATAAGGAAACAGAAAATTATAATTCCTCCTCCATGATTTTAACTTTTATATTTTCTTAGATCATTTCCAATAAATATAATAAATATGACTCTGAGATCAAGAACATTTATAGAACATGTGTTCTGAACCAGGACTAAACCAGGACTAAACCAGGACTGAACCAGGACTAAACCAGGTCTAAACCAAGACTAAACCAGGTCTAAACCAGGACTAAACCAGGTCTAAACCAAGACTAAACCAGGACTAAACCAGGACTAAACCAGGTCTAAACCAGGACTAAACCAGGTCTAAACCAGGACTAAACCAGGACTGAACCAGGACTGAACCAGGACTGAACTAGGACTGAACCAGGACTGAACCAGGACTGAACCAGGACTGAACCAGGACTAAACCAGGACTAAACCAGGACTAAACCAGGACTGAACCAGGACTGAACCAGGACTGAACCAGGTCTAAACCAGGACTGAACCAGGACTAAACCAGGTCTAAACCAGGACTAAACCAGGACTAAACCAGGACTAAACCAGGTCTAAACCAGGACTAAACCAGGTCTAAACCAGGACTAAACCAGGTCTAAACCAGGACTAAACCAGGACTGAACCAGGACTGAACCAGGACTGAACTAGGACTGAACCAGGACTGAACCAGGACTGAACCAGGACTAAACCAGGTCTAAACCAGGACTAAACCAGGACTAAACCAGGACTAAACCGGGTCTAAACCGGGACTAAACCGGGACTAAACCGGGACTGAACCGGGACTGAACCGGGACTGAACCGGGACTGAACCAGGACTGAACCAGGACTAAACCAGGTCTAAACCAGGACTAAACCAGGACTGAACTAGGACTGAACCAGGACTGAACCAGGACTGAACCAGGACTAAACCAGGTCTAAACCAGGACTAAACCAGGACTGAACTAGGACTGAACCAGGACTAAACCAGGACTAAACCAGGACTAAACCAGGTCTAAACCAGGACTAAACCAGGACTGAACCAGGACTGAACCAGGACTGAACTAGGACTGAACCAGGACTGAACTAGGACTGAACCAGGACTAAACCAGGTCTAAACCAGGTCTAAACCAGGACTAAACCAGGACTAAACCAGGTCTAAACCAGGACTAAACCAGGACTGAACCAGGACTGAACCAGGACTGAACTAGGACTGAACCAGGACTGAACTAGGACTGAACCAGGACTAAACCAGGTCTAAACCAGGACTAAACCAGGACTAAACCAGGACTAAACCAGGTCTAAACCAGGACTGAACCAGGACTGAACCAGGACTGAACTAGGACTGAACCAGGACTGAACTAGGACTGAACCAGGACTAAACCAGGTCTAAACCAGGACTAAACCAGGACTAAACCAGGACTAAACCAGGTCTAAACCAGGACTAAACCGGGACTGAACCGGGACTGAACCAGGACTGAACCAGGACTGAACCAGGACTAAACCAGGATTAAACCAGGACTCTTGGGATGTGTTGGACCTTGTCTTTGTTGAGGAGCAGCAGAAAAGTCACAAAGATCTGAGCCAGAACCAAGACGACCAGGAAACCTGCCACCTGCAGAGAGACCGGGATTAAACCAGGACTAAACCAGGACTAAACCAGGACTGAACCAGGTCTAAACCAGGACTAAACCAGGACTGAACCAGCTCTAAACCAGGACTAAACCAGGTCTAAACCAGCTCTAAACCAGGACTAAACCAGGACTAAACCAGGTCTAAACCAGGACTAAACCAGGTCTAAACCAGCTCTAAACCAGGACTAAACCAGGTCTAAACCAGCTCTAAACCAGGACTAAACCAGGACTAAACCAGGTCTAAACCAGGTCTAAACCAGGTCTAAACCAGCTCTAAACCAGGTCTAAACCAGGTCTAAACCAGGTCTAAACCAGGTCTAAACCAGGACTAAACCAGGACTAAACCAGGTCTAAACCAGCTCTAAACCAGGACTAAACCAGGTCTAAACCAGCTCTAAACCAGGACTAAACCAGGACTAAACCAGGTCTAAACCAGGTCTAAACCAGGTCTAAACCAGCTCTAAACCAGGTCTAAACCAGGTCTAAACCTGGTCTAAACCAGGTCTAAACCAGGACTAAACCAGGACTAAACCAGGTCTAAACCAGCTCTAAACCAGGACTAAACCAGGTCTAAACCAGGTCTAAACCAGGTCTAAACCAGGACTAAACCAGGTCTAAACCAGCTCTAAACCAGGTCTAAACAAGGTCTAAACCAGGTCTAAACCAGCTCTAAACCAGGTCTAAACCAGGTCTAAACCAGGTCTAAACCAGGTCTAAACCAGGACTAAACCAGGACTAAACCAGGTCTAAACCAGGACTAAACCAGGTCTAAACCAGCTCTAAACCAGGACTAAACCAGGTCTAAACCCGGGGCACTCACCAGCAGCAGGAGCAGGCGACTCTCTCTCTGAACTCCCACAATCCCGAGCGCGCTGACCCCCAGGACCACGCCCCCAACAACCAGCATCATCACGGCAACCAGCCGCATCTCATCTGTAAACAAACTTTATTTGTACAGAACTTTTCGTACGTTTGAGAAGCAGCAGGAAATGTTTCACTGCAACAGAAAAATGACGATTAAAAACAACATACCCCGCCCCAGGGTTTCTACCACATTTACAACAGTTTAGACAGAAAAATGAAACATAAAGCTAAAGGTTATAGTGAAAATAAAAATGGAGAGATGAGAGAGGAGCAGAGGAGAGGAGAGGAGAAGAGGAGAGAGAAGAGGAGAGGAGAAGAGGAGAAGAGGAGAGGAGAGAGGAGAGGAGAGAGGAGAGGAGCATAGGAGTGAGGAGAGAGGAGAGGAGAGGAGCAGAGGAGAGAGGAGAGGAGAGAGGAGAGAGAAGAGGAGAGGAGAAGAGGAGAGAGGAGAGGAGAGGAGAGAGGAGAGGAGCATAGGAGTGAGGAGAGAGGAGAGGAGCAGAGGAGAGAGGAGGAGAGGAGAGAGGAGAGGAGCAGAGGAGAGAGGAGAGGAGAGGAGAGAGGAGAGGAAAGGAGGAGAGAGGAGAGGAGAGGAGAGAGGAGAGGAAAGGAGGAGAGAGGAGAGGAGAGAGGAGAGGAGAGGAGAGGAGAGAGGAGAGGAGAGGAGAGGAGAGAGGAGAGGAGAGGAGAGGAGAGAGGAGAGAAGAGAGGAGAGGAGAGGAGAGAGGAGAGGAGAAGAGGAGAGAGGAGGACCTGTGGCGATCACATGGATGAAGCTGCTCGAGTCGAAGAGGATCCAGAGTCCACATCCAGCCACACTGAGACCCAGAGCCTGAGGACAGAGGGTCAGACCTGGTTTAGACCTGGTTTAGTCCTGGTTTAGACCTGGTTTAGTCCTGGTTTAGACCTGGTTTAGACCTGGTTTAGACCTGGTTTAGTCCTCGTTTAGTCCTGGTTTAGACCTGGTTTAGTCCTGGTTTAGTCCTGGTTTAGTCCTGGTTTAGACCTGGTTTAGTCCTGGTTTAGTCCTCGTTTAGTCCTGGTTTAGACCTGGTTTAGTCCTGGTTTAGTCCTGGTTTAGTCCTGGTTTAGACCTGGTTTAGTCCTGGTTTAGTCCTGGTTTAGACCTGGTTTAGTCCTGGTTTAGTCCTGGTTTAGTCCTGGTTTAGACCTGGTTTAGTCCTGGTTTAGACCTGGTTCAGTCCTGGTTTAGTCCTGGTTTAGTCCTGGTTTAGTCCTGGTTCAGTCCTGGTTTAGACCTGGTTTAGTCCTGGTTTAGTCCTGGTTTAGTCCTGGTTTAGACCTGGTTTAGTCCTGGTTTAGTCCTGGTTTAGTCCTGGTTTAGTCCTGGTTCAGTCCTGGTTCAGTTCTGGTTCAGTCCTGGTTCAGTCCTGGTTTAGACCTGGTTCAGTCCTGGTTCAGTCCTGGTTCAGTCCTAGTTCAGTCCTGGTTCAGTCCTGGTTCAGTCCTGGTTTAGTCCTGGTTTAGACCTGGTTTAGTCCTGGTTCAGTTCTGGTTCAGTCCTGGTTCAGTTCTGGTTCAGTCCTGGTTTAGTCCTGGTGTAGTCCTGGTTTAGTCCTGGTTTAGTCCTGGTTTAGTCCTGGTTTAGTCCTGGTTTAGACCTGGTTCAGTTCTGGTTCAGTCCTGGTTTAGTCCTGGTGTAGTCCTGGTTTAGTCCTGGTTTAGTCCTGGTTGAGTCCTGGTTTAGTCCTAGTTCAGTCCTGGTTCAGTCCTGGTTCAGTCCTGGTTTAGTCCTGGTTTAGACCTGGTTTAGTCCTGGTTCAGTTCTGGTTCAGTCCTGGTTCAGTTCTGGTTTAGTCCTGGTTTAGTCCTGGTTTAGACCTGGTTTAGTCCTGGTTTAGTCCTGGTTTAGTCCTGGTTTAGTCCTGGTTTAGTCCTGGTTTAGTCCTGGTTTAGACCTGGTTTAGTCCTGGTTCAGTTCTGGTTCAGTCCTGGTTCAGTTCTGGTTTAGTCCTGGTTTAGTCCTGGTTTAGACCTGGTTTAGTCCTGGTTTAGTCCTGGTTTAGTCCTGGTTCAGTCCTGGTTTAGTCCTGGTTTAGTCCTGGTTTAGTCCTGGTTTAGTCCTGGTTTAGACCTGGTTCAGTCCTGGTTCAGTCCTAGTTCAGTCCTGGTTCAGTCCTGGTTCAGTCCTGGTTTAGTCCTGGTTTAGACCTGGTTTAGTCCTGGTTCAGTCTTGGTTCAGTCCTGGTTCAATCCTTGGTTTAGTCCTGGTTCAGTCCTTGGTTTAGTCCTGGTTCAGTCCTTGGTTTAGTCCTGGTTTAGTCCTGGTTCAGTCCTGGTTCAGTTCTGGTTCAGTCCTGGTTTAGTCCTGGTTCAGTCCTGGTTCAGTCCTGGTTCAGTCCTGGTTTAGTCCTGGTTCAGTCCTGGTTCAGTCCTGGTTCAGTCCTGGTTCAGTCCTGGTTTAGTCCTGGTTCAGTCCTGGTTTAGTCCTGGTTCAGTCCTGGTTCAGTCCTGGTTCAGTCCTGGTTTAGTTCTGGTTTAGTCCTGGTTTAGTCCTGGTACAGTCCTGGTTCAGTCCTGGTTCAGTCCTGGTTTAGTCCTGGTTTAGTCCTGGTTCAGTCCTGGTTCAGTCCTGGTTCAGTCCTGGTTTAGTCCTGGTTTAGTCCTGGTTCAGTCCTGGTTCAGTCCTGGTTCAGTCCTGGGTTAGACCTGGTTCAGACCTGGTTCAGTCCTGGTTCAGACCTGGTTCAGTCCTGGTTTAGACCTGGTTCAGTCCTGGTTCAGTCCTTGGTTTAGTCCTGGTTCAGTCCTGGTTCAGTCCTGGTTCAGTCCTGGTTCAGTCCTGGTTCAGTCCTGGGTTAGACCTGGTTCAGTCCTGGTTCAGTCCTTGGTTTAGTCCTGGTTCAGTCCTGGTTCAGTCCTGGTTCAGTCCTGGTTCAGTCCTGGTTCAGTCCTGGTTCAGTCCTGGGTTAGACCTGGTTCAGACCTGGTTCAGTCCTGGTTCAGACCTGGTTCAGTCCTGGTTTAGACCTGGTTCAGTCCTGGTTCAGTCCTGGTTCAGACCTGGTTCAGTCCTGGTTCAGTCCTGGTTCAGTCCTGGTTTAGTCCTGGTTTAAACCTGGTTCAGTCCTGGTTCAGTCCTGGTTCAGTCCTGGTTCAGTCCTGGTTCAGTCCTGGTTCAGTCCTGGTTTAGTCCTGGTTTAGTCCTGGTTCAGTCCTGGTTCAGTCCTGGTTCAGTCCTGGTTTAGTCCTGGTTTAGTCCTGGTTTAAACCTGGTTCAGTCCTGGTTCAGTCCTGGTTCAGTCCTGGTTCAGTCCTGGTTCAGTCCTGGTTTAGTCCTGGTTTAGTCCTGGTTCAGTCCTGGTTCAGTCCTGGTTCAGTCCTGGTTTAGTCCTGGTTTAGTCCTGGTTCAGTCCTGGTTCAGTCCTGGTTCAGTCCTGGTTTAGACCTGGTTCAGTCCTGGTTCAGTCCTGGTTCAGTCCTGGTTCAGTCCTGGTTTAGACCTGGTTCAGTCCTGGTTCAGTCCTGGTTCAGTCCTGGTTCAGTCCTGGTTTAGTCCTGGTTCAGTCCTGGTTCAGTTCTGGTTCAGTCCTGGTTTAGTCCTGGTTCAGTCCTTGGTTTAGTCCTGGTTCAGTCCTGGTTCAGTCCTGGTTCAGTCCTGGTTCAGTTCTGGTTTAGTCCTGGTTTAGTCCTGGTTCAGTCCTGGTTTAGTCCTGGTTCAGTCCTGGTTCAGTCCTGGTTCAGTCCTGGTTTAGTCCTGGTTTAGTCCTGGTTCAGTCCTGGTTCAGTCCTGGTTTAGTCCTGGTTTAGTCCTGGTTCAGTCCTGGTTCAGTCCTGGTTCAGTCCTGGGTTAGACCTGGTTCAGTCCTGGTTCAGTCCTGGTTCAGACCTGGTTCAGTCCTGGTTTAGACCTGGTTCAGTCCTGGTTCAGTCCTGGTTCAGACCTGGTTCAGTCCTGGTTCAGTCCTGGTTCAGTCCTGGTTTAGTCCTGGTTTAAACCTGGTTCAGTCCTGGTTCAGTCCTGGTTCAGTCCTGGTTCAGTCCTGGTTTAGACCTGGTTCAGTCCTGGTTCAGTCCTGGTTCAGTCCTGGTTCAGTCCTGGTTCAGTCCTGGTTTAGACCTGGTTCAGTCCTGGTTCAGTCCTGGTTTAGACCTGGTTCAGTCCTGGTTTAGTCCTGGTTTAGTCCTGGTTCAGTCCTGGTTCAGTCCTGGTTTAGACCTGGTTCAGTCCTGGTTCAGTCCTGGTTCAGTCCTGGTTCAGTCCTGGTTTAGTCCTGGTTTAGACCTGGTTCAGTCCTGGTTCAGTCCTGGTTCAGTCCTGGTTCAGTCCTGGTTTAGTCCTGGTTCAGTCCTGGTTCAGTTCTGGTTCAGTCCTGGTTTAGTCCTGGTTTAGTCCTGGTTCAGTCCTGGTTCAGTTCTGGTTCAGTCCTGGTTTAGTCCTGGTTCAGTCCTGGTTCAGTTCTGGTTCAGTCCTGGTTTAGTCCTGGTTTAGTCCTGGTTCAGTCCTGGTTCAGTTCTGGTTCAGTCCTGGTTTAGTCCTGGTTCAGTCCTAGTTCAGTCCTGGTTCAGTCCTGGTTCAGTCCTAGTTCAGTCCTGGTTCAGTCCTGGTTCAGTCCTGGTTCAGTCCTAGTTCAGTCCTGGTTCAGTCCTGGTTCAGTTCTGGTTTAGTCCTGGTTCAGTCCTTGGTTTAGTCCTGGTTCAGTCCTGGTTCAGTCCTGGTTCAGTCCTGGTTCAGTCCTGGTTTAGTCCTGGTTCAGTCCTTGGTTTAGTCCTGGTTCAGTCCTGGTTCAGTCCTGGTTTAGTCCTGGTTCAGTCCTTGGTTTAGTCCTGGTTCAGTCCTGGTTCAGTCCTGGTTCAGTCCTGGTTCAGTCCTGGTTTAGTCCTGGTTCAGTCCTTGGTTTAGTCCTGGTTCAGTCCTGGTTCAGTCCTAGTTCAGTCCTGGTTCAGTCCTGGTTCAGTCCTGGTTTAGTCCTGGTTCAGTCCTGGTTCAGTCCTGGTTCAGTCCTGGTTCAGTCCTGGTTCAGTCCTGGTTCAGTTCTGGTTTAGTCCTGGTTTAGTCCTGGTTCAGTCCTGGTTTAGTCCTGGTTCAGTCCTGGTTCAGTCCTGGTTCAGTCCTGGGTTAGACCTGGTTCAGTCCTGGTTCAGTCCTGGTTCAGACCTGGTTCAGTCCTGGTTTAGACCTGGTTCAGTCCTGGTTCAGTCCTGGTTCAGACCTGGTTCAGTCCTGGTTCAGTCCTGGTTCAGTCCTGGTTTAGTCCTGGTTTAAACCTGGTTCAGTCCTGGTTCAGTCCTGGTTCAGTCCTGGTTCAGTCCTGGTTTAGACCTGGTTCAGTCCTGGTTCAGTCCTGGTTCAGTCCTGGTTCAGTCCTGGTTTAGACCTGGTTCAGTCCTGGTTCAGTCCTGGTTTAGACCTGGTTCAGTCCTGGTTTAGTCCTGGTTTAGTCCTGGTTCAGTCCTGGTTTAGTCCTGGTTTAGTCCTGGTTCAGTCCTGGTTTAGTCCTGGTTTAGTCCTGGTTCAGTCCTGGTTCAGTCCTGGTTTAGTCCTGGTTTAGTCCTGGTTCAGTCCTGGTTCAGTCCTGGTTTAGTCCTGGTTTAGTCCTGGTTCAGTCCTGGTTTAGTCCTGGTTTAGTCCTGGTTCAGTCCTGGTTCAGTCCTGGTTCAGTCCTAGTTCAGTCCTGGTTCAGTCCTGGTTCAGTCCTGGTTTAGTCCTGGTTTAGACCTGGTTTAGTCCTGGTTCAGTTCTGGTTCAGTCCTGGTTCAGTTCTGGTTCAGTCCTGGTTTAGTCCTGGTTCAGTCCTTGGTTTAGTCCTGGTTCAGTCCTGGTTCAGTCCTGGTTCAGTTCTGGTTCAGTCCTGGTTTAGTCCTGGTTCAGTCCTGGTTCAGTCCTGGTTCAGTCCTGGTTTAGTCCTGGTTCAGTCCTGGTTCAGTCCTGGTTCAGTCCTGGTTTAGTCCTGGTTTAGTCCTGGTTCAGTCCTGGTTCAGTCCTGGTTCAGTCCTGGTTCAGTCCTGGTTTAGTCCTGGTTCAGTCCTGGTTCAGTTCTGGTTCAGTCCTGGTTTAGTCCTGGTTCAGTCCTTGGTTTAGTCCTGGTTCAGTCCTGGTTCAGTCCTGGTTCAGTCCTGGTTCAGTTCTGGTTTAGTCCTGGTTTAGTCCTGGTTCAGTCCTGGTTTAGTCCTGGTTTAGTCCTGGTTTAGTCCTGGTTCAGTCCTGGTTTAGTCCTGGTTTAGTCCTGGTTCAGTCCTGGTTTAGTCCTGGTTTAGTCCTGGTTCAGTCCTGGTTTAGACCTGGTTCAGTCCTGGTTCAGTCCTGGTTCAGTCCTGGTTCAGTCCTAGTTCAGTCCTGGTTCAGTCCTGGTTCAGTCCTGGTTTAGTCCTGGTTTAGACCTGGTTTAGTCCTGGTTCAGTTCTGGTTCAGTCCTGGTTCAGTTCTGGTTCAGTCCTGGTTTAGTCCTGGTTCAATCCTTGGTTTAGTCCTGGTTCAGTCCTTGGTTTAGTCCTGGTTCAATCCTTGGTTTAGTCCTGGTTTAGTCCTGGTTCAGTCCTGGTTCAGTCCTGGTTCAGTCCTAGTTCAGTCCTGGTTCAGTCCTGGTTCAGTCCTGGTTTAGTCCTGGTTTAGACCTGGTTTAGTCCTGGTTCAGTTCTGGTTCAGTCCTGGTTCAGTTCTGGTTCAGTCCTGGTTCAGTCCTGGTTCAGTCCTGGTTTAGTCCTGGTTCAGTCCTGGTTCAGTCCTGGTTCAGTCCTGGTTTAGTCCTGGTTTAGTCCTGGTTCAGTCCTGGTTTAGTCCTGGTTCAGTCCTGGTTCAGTCCTGGTTCAGTCCTGGTTTAGTTCTGGTTTAGTCCTGGTTTAGTCCTGGTTCAGTCCTGGTTCAGTCCTGGTTCAGTCCTGGTTTAGACCTGGTTCAGTCCTGGTTTAGTCCTGGTTCAGTCCTGGTTCAGTTCTGGTTCAGTCCTGGTTTAGTCCTGGTTCAGTCCTTGGTTTAGTCCTGGTTCAGTCCTGGTTCAGTCCTGGTTCAGTCCTGGTTCAGTTCTGGTTTAGTCCTGGTTTAGTCCTGGTTCAGTCCTGGTTTAGTCCTGGTTTAGTCCTGGTTTAGTCCTGGTTCAGTCCTGGTTCAGTCCTGGTTTAGTCCTGGTTTAGTCCTGGTTCAGTCCTGGTTCAGTCCTGGTTCAGTCCTGGTTCAGTCCTGGGTTAGACCTGGTTCAGTCCTGGTTCAGTCCTGGTTCAGACCTGGTTCAGTCCTGGTTCAGTCCTGGTTCAGTCCTGGTTCAGTCCTGGTTTAGTCCTGGTTTAAACCTGGTTCAGTCCTGGTTCAGTCCTGGTTCAGTCCTGGTTTAGTCCTGGTTTAAACCTGGTTCAGTCCTGGTTCAGTCCTGGTTCAGTCCTGGTTCAGTCCTGGTTCAGTCCTGGTTTAGTCCTGGTTTAAACCTGGTTCAGTCCTGGTTCAGTCCTGGTTCAGTCCTGGTTCAGTCCTGGGTTAGACCTGGTTCAGTCCTGGTTCAGTCCTGGTTCAGACCTGGTTCAGTCCTGGTTCAGTCCTGGTTCAGTCCTGGTTCAGTCCTGGTTCAGTCCTGGTTTAGTCCTGGTTCAGACCTGGTTCAGTCCTGGTTCAGTCCTGGTTCAGTCCTGGTTCAGTCCTGGTTTAGTCCTGGTTTAGTCCTGGTTCAGTCCTGGTTTAGTCCTGGTTTAGTCCTGGTTTAGTCCTGGTTCAGTCCTGGTTTAGTCCTGGTTTAGTCCTGGTTCAGTCCTGGTTCAGTCCTGGTTTAGTCATGGTTTAGTCCTGGTTTAGTCCTGGTTCAGTCCTGGTTTAGTCCTGGTTTAGTCCTGGTTCAGTCCTGGTTCAGTCCTGGTTCAGTCCTGGTTCAGTCCTGGTTTAGACCTGGTTCAGTCCTGGTTTAGACCTGGTTCAGTCCTGGTTCAGTCCTGGTTTAGACCTGGTTCAGTCCTGGTTTAGTCCTGGTTTAGTCCTGGTTCAGTCCTGGTTTAGTCCTGGTTTAGTCCTGGTTCAGTCCTGGTTCAGTCCTGGTTTAGTCCTGGTTTAGTCCTGGTTCAGTCCTGGTTCAGTCCTGGTTTAGTCCTGGTTTAGTCCTGGTTCAGTCCTGGTTTAGTCCTGGTTTAGTCCTGGTTCAGTCCTGGTTTAGACCTGGTTCAGTCCTGGTTCAGTCCTGGTTTAGACCTGGTTCAGTCCTGGTTTAGTCCTGGTTTAGTCCTGGTTCAGTTCTGGTTCAGTCCTTGGTTTAGTCCTGGTTCAGTCCTTGGTTTAGTCCTGGTTTAGTCCTGGTTCAGTCCTGGTTCAGTTCTGGTTCAGTCCTGGTTTAGTCCTGGTTCAGTCCTGGTTCAGTCCTGGTTCAGTCCTGGTTTAGTCCTGGTTCAGTCCTGGTTCAGTCCTGGTTTAGTCCTGGTTTAGTCCTGGTTCAGTCCTGGTTTAGTCCTGGTTCAGTCCTGGTTCAGTCCTGGTTCAGTCCTGGTTTAGTTCTGGTTTAGTCCTGGTTTAGTCCTGGTTCAGTCCTGGTTCAGTCCTGGTTCAGTCCTGGTTTAGTCCTGGTTTAGTCCTGGTTCAGTCCTGGTTCAGTCCTGGTTCAGTCCTGGTTTAGTCCTGGTTTAGTCCTGGTTCAGTCCTGGTTCAGTCCTGGTTTAGACCTGGTTCAGTCCTGGTTCAGTCCTGGTTCAGTCCTGGTTCAGTCCTGGTTTAGACCTGGTTCAGTCCTGGTTCAGTCCTGGTTCAGTCCTGGTTCAGTCCTGGTTTAGTCCTGGTTCAGTCCTGGTTCAGTCCTGGTTTAGTCCTGGTTCAGTCCTTGGTTTAGTCCTGGTTCAGTCCTGGTTCAGTCCTGGTTCAGTCCTGGTTCAGTCCTGGTTTAGTCCTGGTTTAGTCCTGGTTCAGTCCTGGTTTAGTCCTGGTTTAGTCCTGGTTCAGTCCTGGTTTAGACCTGGTTCAGTCCTGGTTCAGTCCTGGTTTAGACCTGGTTCAGTCCTGGTTTAGTCCTGGTTTAGTCCTGGTTCAGTTCTGGTTCAGTCCTTGGTTTAGTCCTGGTTCAGTCCTTGGTTTAGTCCTGGTTTAGTCCTGGTTCAGTCCTGGTTCAGTCCTGGTTTAGTCCTGGTTCAGTCCTGGTTCAGTCCTGGTTCAGTCCTGGTTTAGTCCTGGTTCAGTCCTTGTTCAGTCCTGGTTCAGTCCTGGTTTAGTCCTGGTTTAGTCCTGGTTCAGTCCTGGTTTAGTCCTGGTTCAGTCCTGGTTCAGTCCTGGTTCAGTCCTGGTTCAGTCCTGGTTTAGTTCTGGTTTAGTCCTGGTTTAGTCCTGGTTCAGTCCTGGTTCAGTCCTGGTTCAGTCCTGGTTTAGTCCTGGTTTAGTCCTGGTTCAGTCCTGGTTCAGTCCTGGTTCAGTCCTGGTTTAGTCCTGGTTTAGTCCTGGTTCAGTCCTGGTTCAGTCCTGGTTTAGACCTGGTTCAGTCCTGGTTCAGTCCTGGTTCAGTCCTGGTTCAGTCCTGGTTTAGACCTGGTTCAGTCCTGGTTCAGTCCTGGTTCAGTCCTGGTTCAGTCCTGGTTTAGTCCTGGTTTAGTCCTGGTTCAGTCCTGGTTTAGTCCTGGTTCAGTCCTGATTCAGTCCTGGTTCAGTCCTGGTTTAGTCCTGGTTTAGTCCTGGTTCAGTCCTGGTTCAGTCCTGGTTTAGTCCTGGTTTAGTCCTGGTTCAGTCCTGGTTCAGTCCTGGTTCAGTCCTGGTTCAGTCCTGGGTTAGACCTGGTTCAGTCCTGGTTCAGTCCTGGTTCAGACCTGGTTCAGTCCTGGTTTAGTCCTGGTTTAGTCCTGGTTCAGTCCTGGTTTAGTCCTGGTTTAGTCCTGGTTTAGTCCTGGTTCAGTCCTGGTTTAGTCCTGGTTTAGTCCTGGTTCAGTCCTGGTTTAGTCCTGGTTTAGACCTGGTTCAGTCCCGGTTTAGTCCTGGTTCAGTCCTTGGTTCAGTCCTGGTTCAGTCCTGGTTTAGACCTGGTTCAGTCCTGGTTTAGTCCTGGTTTAGTCCTGGTTCAGTCCTGGTTTAGTCCTGGTTTAGTCCTGGTTCAGTCCTGGTTCAGTCCTGGTTTAGTCCTGGTTCAGTCCTGGTTTAGACCTGGTTCAGTCCTGGTTTAGTCCTGGTTTAGTCCTGGTTCAGTCCTGGTTCAGTCCTGGTTTAGTCCTGGTTCAGTCCTGGTTCAGTCCTGGTTCAGTCCTGGTTTAGTCCTGGTTCAGTCCTGGTTCAGTCCTGGTTCAGTCCTGGTTTAGTCCTGGTTTAGACCTGGTTCAGTCCCGGTTTAGTCCTGGTTCAGTCCTTGGTTCAGTCCTGGTTCAGTCCTGGTTTAGTCCTGGTTCAGTCCTGGTTCAGTCCTGGTTCAGTCCTGGTTTAGTCCTGGTTTAGTCCTGGTTCAGTCCTGGTTCAGTCCTGGTTTAGTCCTGGTTTAGACCTGGTTCAGTCCTGGTTCAGTCCTGGTTTAGACCTGGTTCAGTCCTGGTTTAGTCCTGGTTTAGTCCTGGTTCAGTCCTGGTTCAGTCCTGGTTTAGTCCTGGTTCAGTCCTGGTTCAGTTCTGGTTCAGTCCTGGTTTAGTCCTGGTTCAGTCCTTGGTTCAGTCCTGGTTCAGTCCTGGTTTAGACCTGGTTCAGTCCTGGTTTAGTCCTGGTTTAGTCCTGGTTCAGTCCTGGTTTAGTCCTGGTTTAGTCCTGGTTCAGTCCTGGTTCAGTCCTGGTTTAGTCCTGGTTTAGTCCTGGTTCAGTCCTGGTTCAGTCCTGGTTTAGTCCTGGTTTAGTCCTGGTTCAGTCCTGGTTTAGTCCTGGTTTAGTCCTGGTTTAGTCCTGGTTCAGTCCTGGTTTAGTCCTGGTTTAGTCCTGGTTCAGTCCTGGTTCAGTCCTGGTTTAGTCCTGGTTCAGTCCTGGTTTAGTCCTGGTTTAGTCCTGGTTCAGTCCTGGTTCAGTCCTGGTTCAGTCCTGGTTTAGACCTGGTTCAGTCCTGGTTCAGTCCTGGTTCAGTCCTGGTTCAGTCCTGGTTCAGTCCTGGTTTAGACCTGGTTCAGTCCTGGTTCAGTCCTGGTTTAGACCTGGTTCAGTCCTGGTTTAGTCCTGGTTTAGTCCTGGTTCAGTCCTGGTTTAGTCCTGGTTTAGTCCTGGTTCAGTCCTGGTTCAGTCCTGGTTTAGTCCTGGTTTAGTCCTGGTTCAGTCCTGGTTCAGTCCTGGTTTAGTCCTGGTTTAGTCCTGGTTCAGTCCTGGTTTAGTCCTGGTTTAGTCCTGGTTCAGTCCTGGTTCAGTCCTGGTTTAGTCCTGGTTTAGTCCTGGTTCAGTCCTGGTTCAGTCCTGGTTTAGTCCTGGTTTAGTCCTGGTTCAGTCCTGGTTTAGTCCTGGTTTAGTCCTGGTTTAGTCCTGGTTCAGTCCTGGTTTAGTCCTGGTTTAGTCCTGGTTCAGTCCTGGTTTAGTCCTGGTTTAGTCCTGGTTTAGTCCTGGTTTAGTCCTGGTTTAGTCCTGGTTTAGTCCTGGTTCAGTCCTGGTTTAGTCCTGGTTCAGTCCTGGTTCAGTCCTGGTTTAGTCCTGGTTCTCACGGTGTAGATGAAGAACAGGACTCCGGAGCAGAACTGTAGGATCTGGATCTTGATGTGAAGCTTCATGTTTGTGAAATTCGTCTCACTTCCTGCTTCACTTCCTGCTCTCGCGTAAACATTAACTCACCTGCGTTTCCACGGCGACGCACTGACCTGGAGCCGGGGTCAGAGTCCGGACTGAACCAGGACTAAACCAGGACTGAATCAGGACTGAACCAGGACTGAACCAGGACTAAACCAGGACTAAACCAGGACTACAATCTACATTTCCAAAGCTCCAAATGCTCTGTTCCACCTCGTGATGTCATGAAGTGGTAGTTTCTCCTTTTCCCGTTAGTTCAGTCGAGATCAGCGACTCCAGGACTGAAATGATCCAGGTGATTCTAGTGAAGGTGTGTGGAGTTTAAAAACACAGTGGAGCACTTCCTGTATCACCACACGATGACATCACAGGGTGGAACAGAGTGTTTTCAGTCTGAGAGAAGAACTCGTGCTGAATGTGCAGGTTTGTGTGAAACACGAGAATGAAACAAACACGACTCCAGGAAACAGCAGAGCAGCAGAGGATTATGGGACATGGAGTCTCAGGATAAACTACATTAGAGCAGAGGATTATGGGACATGGAGTCTCAGGATAAACTACATTAGAGCAGAGGATTATGGGACATGGAGTCTCAGGATAAACTACATTAAAGCAGAGGATTATGGGACATGGAGTCTCAGGATAAACTACATTAAAGCAGAGGATTATGGGACATAGAGTCTCAGGATAAACTACATTAGAGCAGAGGATTATGGGACATGGAGTCTCAGGATAAACTACATTAGAGCAGAGGATTATGGGACATGGAGTCTCAGGATAAACTACATTAAAGCAGAGGATTATGGGACATGGAGTCTCAGGATAAACTACATTAGAGCAGAGGATTATGGGACATGGAGTCTCAGTGTAAACTACATTAGAGCAGAGGATTATGGGACATGGAGTCTCAGGATAAACTACATTAAAGCAGAGGATTATGGGACATGGAGTCTCAGGATAAACTACATTAGAGCAGAGGATTATGGGACATGGAGTCTCAGGATAAACTACATTAGAGCAGAGGATTATGGGACATGGAGTCTCAGGATAAACTACATTAGAGCAGAGGATTATGGGACATGGAGTCTCAGGATAAACTACATTAAAGCAGAGGATTATGGGACATGGAGTCTCAGGATAAACTACATTAAAGCAGAGGATTATGGGACATGGAGTCTCAGGATAAACTACATTAAAGCAGAGGATTATGGGACATGGAGTCTCAGGATAAACTACATTAGAGCAGAGGATTATGGGACATGGAGTCTCAGTGTAAACTACATTAGAGCAGAGGATTATGGGACATGGAGTCTCAGGATAAACTACATTAAAGCAGAGGATTATGGGACATGGAGTCTCAGGATAAACTACATTAGAGCAGAGGATTATGGGACATGGAGTCTCAGGATAAACTACATTAGAGCAGAGGATTATGGGACATGGAGTCTCAGGATAAACTACATTAGAGCAGAGGATTATGGGACATGGAGTCTCAGGATAAACTACATTAGAGCAGAGGATTATGGGACATGGAGTCTCAGTGTAAACTACAGTAGAGCAGAGGATTATGGGACATGGAGTCTCAGTGTAAACTACATTAGAGCAGAGGATTATGGGACATGGAGTCTCAGGATAAACTACATTAGAGCAGAGGATTATGGGACATGGAGTCTCAGGATAAACTACATTAGAGCAGAGGATTATGGGACATGGAGTCTCAGGATAAACTACATTAGAGCAGAGGATTATGGGACATGGAGTCTCAGTGTAAACTACATTAGAGCAGAGGATTATGGGACATGGAGTCTCAGTGTAAACTACATTAGAGGAGAGGATTATGGGACATGGAGTCTCAGGATAAACTACATTAGAGCAGAGGATTATGGGACATGGAGTCTCAGGATAAACTACATTAGAGCAGAGGATTATGGGACATGGAGTCTCAGTGTAAACTACATTAGAGCAGAGGATTA
Source organism: Odontamblyopus lacepedii (assembly GCA_034769755.1). NCBI lineage: Eukaryota > Metazoa > Chordata > Actinopteri > Gobiiformes > Gobiidae > Odontamblyopus > Odontamblyopus lacepedii. The sequence goes on from CM068347.1 coordinate 1,602,817, forward strand.
TGGGACATGGAGTCTCAGGATAAACTACATCAGAGCAGAGGATTATGGGACATGGAGTCTCAGGATAAACTACATTAGAGCAGAGGATTATGGGACATGAAGTCTCAGGATAAACTACATTAGAGCAGAGGATTATGGGACATGAAGTCTCAGGATAAACTACATTAGAGCAGAGGATTATGGGACATGGAGTCTCAGGATAAACTACATTAGAGCAGAGGATTATGGGACATGGAGTCTCAGGATAAACTACATTAGAGCAGAGGATTATGGGACATGGAGTCTCAGGATAAACTACATTAGAGCAGAGGATTATGGGACATGAAGTCTCAGGATAAACTACATTAGAGCAGAGGATTATGGGACATGGAGTCTCAGGATAAACTACATTAGAGCAGAGGATTATGGGACATGGAGTCTCAGGATAAACTACATCAGAGCAGAGGATTATGGGACATGGAGTCTCAGTGTAAACTACATTAGAGCAGAGGATTATGGGACATGGAGTCTCAGTGTAAACTACATTAGAGCAGAGAATTATGGGACATGGAGTCTCAGGATAAACTACATTAGAGCAGAGGATTATGGGACATGGAGTCTCAGTGTAAACTACATTAGAGCAGAGGATTATGGGACATGGAGTCTCAGGATAAACTACATTAGAGCAGAGAATTATGGGACATGGAGTCTCAGTGTAAACTACATTGGAGCAGAGGATTATGGGACATGGAGTCTCAGGATAAACTACATTAGAGCAGAGGATTATGGGACATGGAGTCTCAGTGTAAACTACATTGGAGCAGAGGATTATGGGACATGGAGTCTCAGGATAAACTACATTAGAGCAGAGGATTATGGGACATGGAGTCTCAGTGTAAACTACATTAGAGCAGAGGATTATGGGACATGGAGTCTCAGTGTAAACTACATTAGAGCAGAGGATTATGGGACATGGAGTCTCAGTGTAAACTACATTAGAGCAGAGGATTATGGGACATGGAGTCTCAGGATAAACTACATCAGAGCAGAGGATTATGGGACATGGAGTCTCAGGATAAACTACATTAGAGCAGAGGATTATGGGACATGGAGTCTCAGGATAAACTACATTGGAGCAGAGGATTATGGGACATGGAGTCTCAGTGTAAACTACATTAGAGCAGAGGATTATGGGACATGGAGTCTCAGTGTAAACTACATTAGAGCAGAGGATTATGGGACATGGAGTCTCAGGATAAACTACATTAGAGCAGAGGATTATGGGACATGGAGTCTCAGTGTAAACTACATTAGAGCAGAGGATTATGGGACATGGAGTCTCAGGATAAACTACATTAGAGCAGAGGATTATGGGACATGAAGTCTCAGGATAAACTACATTAGAGCAGAGGATTATGGGACATGGAGTCTCAGGATAAACTACATTAGAGCAGAGGATTATGGGACATGGAGTCTCAGGATAAACTACATTAGAGCAGAGGATTATGGGACATGGAGTCTCAGTGTAAACTACATTAGAGCAGAGGATTATGGGACATGGAGTCTCAGGATAAACTACATTAGAGCAGAGGATTATGGGACATGGAGTCTCAGGATAAACTACATTAGAGCAGAGGATTATGGGACATGGAGTCTCAGTGTAAACTACATTAGAGCAGAGGATTATGGGACATGGAGTCTCAGGATAAACTACATTAGAGCAGAGGATTATGGGACATGGAGTCTCAGTGTAAACTACATTAGAGCAGAGGATTATGGGACATGGAGTCTCAGGATAAACTACATTAGAGCAGAGGATTATGGGACATGGAGTCTCAGGATAAACTACATTAGAGCAGAGGATTATGGGACATGGAGTCTCAGGATAAACTACATTAGAGCAGAGGATTATGGGACATGGAGTCTCAGGATAAACTACATTAGAGCAGAGGAATATTGGCGATTGATGAGGGTTTTTTGCAGGATAAGTGGTGAATTTATTTCGATTAACAGTTTCTGAAAACAAGATTTAGATTTTGAGATTTTTGCTCTGTGAATACAGAATTTGTGAAGAAGTATAAAAACATTAATGAGTTTTTAATTTTTAAAATTTTGATGTGTTTAGTGAGTCATGATATTTTCCTCTTTCAGGGTTTTTGGAGCTACGCATGAAAAAAAAATAGATGTGTAATGTTTTCCAGCTGCGCCAGACAGAAGCTGCATTTTGGGTCAATTTTGTAGAACTCTAAATAAACGTATTCGTGGGTAAAATGTAGATTGTAGAATTCTAAAGTGAAGTTCTTATTTTATTGATGTTTGGGAACTGATCTGAGAAGCCGCAGCACCATGTTGGGACTGGACACAGAGCGGCCGCCATGTTGGGACTGGACACAGAGCGGCCGCCATGTTGGGACTGGACACAGAGCGGCCGCCATGTTGGGACTGGACACAGAGCGGCCGCCATGTTGGGACTGGACACAGAGCGGCCGCCATGTTGGCACTGGACACAGAGAATTCTCTCAACACATTTACTTTATACATTCCATCAAAGTCACGTTTCACTTTCCCACAGGTTTCAGGTTTTGCACATCACACACTGTGGATCTGATTTATATAACAGAGTTGGTTTGGATTTTTTATGTTGAGAAATAAGATTTTTATAGCAACATGTTTCACCAGATTAAATCCATAGAGCTGCTGTAGGGCGCCCCCAAGTGGACACTAACGTGTACTACACTTAAAACAGATTTAACCAAATCATTTCTGAACAATCTGCACTGAAGTCAATGTTGACAAAAGTTTTCTGCTACTTATGTTTAGTTTTCATCTTTAAATCTCTTTATTACCAATAATAATCTTTATTTTGTGTCCTAACTGTTGCGTTTATATTTCCAGCTAAACACATTTAGAAAAATAAATGAACTGAACTTTGCCTGTGAAAAGATGAAACAACAAAGCTGTAAAAAAAAAAATGGCACTAGAATTAAAAGCATAAAGTAGAGACGGGAGCAGAACTGCAGGAGCAGGATTCATGTTTCTCACCTGTGACGTCTTCAGACACTTTTCCTTTAATCCCACATCGGCCCGTTTCTTTTTAATCTCATTTATTTCATTTAAAAACAGAGTCTGGATTTCAGAACAGCTCATTTACACCAAAAACATCTCAGATCATTTCAAACCCAAACAGCAGAACGAGTCCTGGTCCGGGCCCGGTCCTCTGTAGGGTCCATGGTCTGGTCTCTGGTCCAGTTCTTGGTACAGCAGGTCCTCATCGCTGTAGACCAGGTCTTGGTCCTGGTCTTGGTCCAGGTCTTGGTCCTGGTCTTGGTCCTGGTCTTGGTCTTGGTCCTGGTCTGGCCCGTTTCGGTCCAGATCAGAACTTTTCACTGAAGCTTTGGCCCCAAAACTGCAAAACAGAAACACCACCAGAACCAAGAGCAGAACCTGAGAAGGCACAAGACCCGGTTTACACCTGGTTTAGACCTGGTTTAGACCTGGTTTAGACCTGGTTTTTGACCTGGTTTAGACCTGGTTTAGAGCTGGTTTACACCTGGTTTAGACCTGGTTTAGACCTGGTTTAGTCCTGGTTTAGTCCTGGTTTAGACCTGGTTTTAGACCTGGTTTAGACCTGTTTTAGACCTGGTTTAGACCTGGTTTACACCTGGTTTTAGACCTGGTTTAGACCTGGTTTAGACCTCGTTTAGACCTGGTTTTAGACCTGGTTTAGACCTGGTTTTAGACCTGGTTTAGACCTGGTTTTAGACCTGGTTTAGACCTGGTTTAGACCTGGTTTAGACCTGGTTTTAGACCTGGTTTAGACCTGTTTTAGACCTGGTTTTAGACCTGGTTTAGACCTGTTTTAGACCTGGTTTTAGACCTGGTTTAGACCTGGTTTAGACCTGGTTTTAGACCTGGTTTAGACCTGGTTTAGACCTGGTTTTAGACCTGGTTTAGACCTGGTTTTAGACCTGGTTTAGACCTGGGATGCACCAATTCAGCTTCTTCTTTTTCGATACCGATGTTGATACTTTGGCTTGAAGAATATGATATGAACCGATACCAGTGCAGACTGAAAATATAATTTATTTCCTTTAAACACAAACAGCAGAAGGTAAAAATGATCCAAATGTGTAACTACAGAAGAGCATCGTAAAAATACAAGTTTAATATGAGACGTTCTGGGCCTGTCAATCATCTTATTCCACCAGTGTAATACATGTGTAATACATGTGTGTCACACTGGTGTCACACGTGTCACACTCGTGTCACACTGGTGTCACACTGGTGTCACACTGGTGTCACACTGGTGTCACACTGGTGTCACACGTGTCACACTGGTGTCACACTGGTGTCACACACGTGTCACACTGGTGTCACACTGGTGTCACACTGGTGTCACACGTGTCACACTCGTGTCACACGTGTCACACTGGTGTCACACGTGTCACACTGGTGTCACACGTGTCACACTGGTGTCACACTGGTGTCACACTGGTGTCACACGTGTCACACTGGTGTCACACTGGTGTCACACACGTGTCACACTGGTGTCACACGTGTCACACTGGTGTCACACGTGTCACACTGGTGTCACACTCGTGTCACACACGTGTCACTCGTGTCACACTCGTGTCACACGTGTCACATTCGTGTCACACACGTGTCACACTGGTGTCACACACGTGTCACACTGGTGTCACACGTGTCACACTCGTGTCACACTCGTGTCACACTCGTGTCACACTCGTGTCACACTCGTGTCACACTGGTGTCACACGTGTCACACTCGTGTCACACGTGTCACACACGTGTCACACTCGTGTCACACTCGTGTCACACTGGTGTCACACTGGTGTCACACTCGTCACACTCGTGTCACACTCGTGTCACACTCGTGTCACACGTGTCACACTGGTGTCACACTGGTGTCACACTGGTGTCACACTCGTGTCACACTGGTGTCACACTGGTGTCACACTCGTGTCACACTCGTGTCACACTGGTGTCACACTGGTGTCACACTCGTGTCACACTGGTGTCACACTGGTGTCACACGTGTCACACTGGTGTCACACTGGTGTCACTCGTGTCACACTCGTGTCACACTCGTGTCACACTCGTGTCACTCGTGTCACACTCGTGTCACACTCGTGTCACACGTGTCACACTCGTGTCACACTCGTGTCACACTGGTGTCACACTGGTGTCACACTGGTGTCACACTCGTGTCACACTGGTGTCACACTGGTGTCACACTGGTGTCACACGTGTCACACTGGTGTCACACTGGTGTCACTCGTGTCACACTCGTGTCACACTCGTGTCACACTCGTGTCACACTCGTGTCACACTTGTGTCACACTGGTGTCACTGGTGTCACACTCGTGTCACACTCGTGTCACACTCGTGTCACACGTCACACTCGTGTCACACTGGTGTCACACTGGTGTCACACTCGTGTCACACTGGTGTCACACTGGTGTCACACGTGTCACACTGGTGTCACACTGGTGTCACTCGTGTCACACTCGTGTCACACTCGTGTCACACTCGTGTCACACTTGTGTCACACTGGTGTCACTCGTGTCACACTCGTGTCACACTCGTGTCACACGTGTCACACTGGTGTCACTCGTGTCACACTCGTGTCACACTCGTGTCACACTTGTGTCACACGTGTCACACTGGTGTCACACTGGTGTCACTCGTGTCACACTCGTGTCACACTCGTGTCACACTCGTGTCACACTGGTGTCACACTGGTGTCACTCGTGTCACACTCGTGTCACACTCGTGTCACACGTGTCACACTGGTGTCACTCGTGTCACACTCGTGTCACACTCGTGTCACACTCGTGTCACACTCGTGTCACACTCGTGTCACACTGGTGTCACTCGTGTCACACTCGTGTCACTCGTGTCACACTCGTGTCACACTCGTGTCACACTCGTGTCACACTCGTGTCACACTCATATCGGTTGAACCGATGTGTTGGAGCCGATAT